>DXKC01101294.1:0-11346 GCA_031170775.1 Cymbopogon citratus
ATTGTTGATGGTCATTAATGCTCATTTTTAGCCATCAATTATTGCAAAAAATAATATAAAAATAATTACAAAGCATAGTTGTAGGGCTTAATTCTAACGAGTTCTATGGGTTTTACATTCTCAATTGTTTTACAAGGACATTCATGATTTTACCATATAAAAGTACCTCAATGCTGAATTGGAGCACACCATTGCGAAGCTCTCATCGCGCCAATCGAAAGGAACATATTACTTGCTACATTTGGACGCCGGATGGAAAAGATATGAAGGAGAGAAGAAATAGCGGGAAATAATAAAAGTCAATGCAACATCGACTGACACGCGGGCCCCGCCATGCAGCAACTATCTGCCTGACAGGCGGGCCAGCGAGGCCGGCCCACGCAGGTGCTATCCCCCGCTGGGAGGCAGGCGACCTGGCGCACCAACCCGCTGCTGCAATGTGGTGGCGTTGTCGCCCCACGTGCTGGCGGGAGCGCGCGCTCGCGCGGGAGGAGCGGCCGCCGTACGAACGCGAGCGGGTTTTGCAGGCTAAGCGCAGTTCACCCGCGCAGCAGCTAGTTGGGCCGCCCGAACCACCGACCCAGGTGCCTGGAATTCTCCAGATTTCTCCAAAAATGCAGAATAGAGTCCGGTTTTGACGGTTCAGGTCCGGTTCGGCCACCTAGAGACTGGTTTTGGTCCGGTTTTCTTCATGGATCTGATCTACAACTCTTCTATGATGTCTCCATGATCTCCACCATCCGTACAAGGTTGGTTTGATCTGACGGTGTACAAAACTTGGTGTATGGTGCAACGTTTAGTACCATATCGCTTGCTTAAAGGAGGAGGAAGGCCAGGCGCCCCCATATAAGCAGCCCAGAACCCCCAAGGCGCCAACAATCATCTACATCCATCATCAGAATCGTCCTCAAGAGCAATAGCTAGGGTTTTGGGTATGAGAGGTGCCCCTTGAATGGATGTCCTCTCTACTTCGGATTTAGAGTAGATCTAGTATTCTAGATAGTAAAGAGATGGAGAGCGAGAGAGGAGTTTCGAGGAGGTGCCGGCCTGTCAGTGCTTCTTCTTCGGCTTGTACTTCAATGGGATTGGGCTCTACGCGGGCTTGTTTCTAAAATGACTCTGGTAATCAACTTCTGATTCAAGTAAGATTCATGTTTATATTATTCTTCTTATCATGAGTCTCTTTTGAGTTCTTTAATCTAATGTATTAGGTTAGAGTATAATTCTTCGTGTAAGCATGGTGCTTAGACTAGGATTACTCATAGATTTACCCTATATTCCGGATCAGTGGTAGCTCGCGAAGATGACTCTTATAGCTTCGTTGAATCCTATGTAGTCCACCTCCCATTTATAGACTGATCAGGAAAATAGTTACCTGGGATATTTCATACTTTGTTTGTGGACTCCTATCGTAATACCCCAGTTGAATCATAGAAGACATGGACTGCCCAAATTAGAAGTAGAAACCCCATTGAGTTATCCTTTCTATACTCCTACTATCGACCCTATACTAGACTGATATTCCCCTACATTTTATCTTGTTTTCACTTTATTATATCTCGTACCTACCCTAGTTTTGATCCCTATTCATTTACCCTTTTCTACTTAAGTTAGAACGAAGTTGATCTCACCCATTTCCCTATGGATACTATATTTAAAAACCCTCCGGATGAAGACTACTCCGGCATCCGTGTGCTTGCAGATTTATTTCTGTCTGCATTAATAGACGTCAACACTGATTCAAATGAAAGCAAGGATGAGATGCTTACCTTCCGTCCATGGCAGCTTCAATGACGGATTCTTCATCCATGCGTTGTCGGCCTTGGTCCCTGAGGTGACTACTTCAACGGTAGCTTCAACGACGACTTCAATGGAGGGCGGCAGTAACTGAATGGCCACGGTACTAGATAAGTGGTTGCCACTGTACGGCGCAATTATCACAGGCCCATTTTACGAAAGACTGTCTTGCACCAAAGAAAAGCAAATGAAGGGACCGTCCAGTTCTCTTGATTTTGGATGTGAAGTCACCCCATCAATGGCCCACTAAAATAGTTGTCCGTCTTGTAATAGAAAAAACCGACCAGCCTGTCTATTGATATCGATTTTGCATGTCTAAGAAAATTTAGTTGATATTTGTCATAATTTGACATGACACATTTTTTATAATATCAATAAAAATATATATCACTTTTAATTTTTTCGCTTGGAACATTCAGATTTTAGGGTTGTTCATATGTAAAAATGCAGAATAGATATTTAGGGTGGTTCATCTAGCATTAGACATTTTAATATATAAAAAGCTGCATGTAAACTTTTTTTATTTGTGTGGTACATGATCTGGTGCCAATACTAGATACTAATAATTTTAACCACATAGCAATCAATCATAAAAGAGAAATGGATGGTAACCATTGTTTCCAATGGACGAACAGTCCTACGCTGAAGCAATAAACCAGAAAGGACAAAACATATGTGTCCGGCCAGTCCTTAGGGTAAATAAAAACAGTTCTATGGTTAAAATAACAGCAGTTGTATGGATGAATGGCAAGTCAAAGAACTATATGTTAAATACAGTAGCCTTCGGTAAATAAAACTGGCATCATCTCGATGGATGGCCCAGACCAACAAAACAACGAAAGCAACAACTAATTAAGTACTAATATCCAAGGCCCATAGTGCAATGACATATTATTATATATAAAATAACCAAAGTATTATAACCAGTCTCTCTCTGACACTCGAACAACCATGACTGCCTTCACATAAGCTACTTTCCTTCATGATGACAAGGGCCTGAGATATAAGTACCGATAGTGTGGCCTGAAAATGAAGTACACATAAGTTGGGTAAATTTGTAATACAACATTATGGTAAGAGTGGTTACACTACTTGTAGGAACATATCTTAGAAGGTATCAGATAAGCTCGGGCCTTTAGAAGATGATGGTGACATGTTTTTCACGTCTGATGGAAAGTAACTGTGGTGCGGTGTTAACCCTTTTTCCAGTGAAGCGACAGTCCTGCCGTGAGTGTGTTATGAACAAAGAACAAATAAAATGTGTCCGTCTAGTCCTTTCTAGGGGAAATAAAAGTAGTTGTATGGATGGATGTATGGCACAAACAGCAAAGGTAAATACAGCAGCCTTTGGTAAAGAAATCAGCATCATCTCGATGGATGGACCACACCAGAAAACAACTATAACCATCTCAACAAAGCAACAACAAGTTAACTACTAACATCCAAGGTTAACAGAAGTGCAAGGACACGCCACCTCGATGGATGGCTCACAGTGCGATGACATATTTGTATGTATATACAACTTAATCAAAACTATCTGACCCACTCTTTCACTCTCACCACTTAGACCTCCGCAAGCTACACTTCTTCTGGAAGGCGACCAGTTAAGACCCAGGGCCTACGATGTTGTGGGCTGAAACAGAAGTACCCCATGAGTTGGACAATTTTGTAATACAAAAGGATGGTAAGAGTTAGTCCACTTAACTGGGAAAGAAAATGAAGAATGCAGTATTCTAACCTGAGCAAGAGTCATGTCCTAAGGCAACATTGCTTTGTGTCATGTCAGAAGAGATCTCAATGACTGATTGCGCTTCCACTTCCATTATAGCATGGCCAGTGAAGACAAAGTCAGTATACAATTAGCTCAAAATAAAAGTAACATATGTGCCAATTGAAATAAAGGACAATAGAATAACCTCTGACCTTTTGGGATTGGTGGCACATAGCAAAAAGGTGATGGGTCCCTCTGCAAGACCTCTAAGTCAAGCCTGTAGACCCTATACATTTGGTGCTCTTCATACAGAGGACCTTTAAAAGTTAGCAGCTTGAGCAACACCGAAGACATTATGTAAGGCTGCAAGACCAGAGGGCAATGCGGGTCCCTCGTGTTTACCTGTATCTAAGAAACTATCTATTCTAGAATGTTTAGTCTTTCCCTTTTCATCACAGCCATTAGAATATCACCTCAGAATCATTCAAATCACCCTAGGTATCCTCCTCAAACGTGCCATTCTCAGCTACTTGATAGTGAAGGCTTTGTTCCTTCTCACTGTCCACTATGTCGAGTTGACCTACTATCATCCCTTGCTTTTGGTAATCCTATCTGCAAGCTATGGCAAGATCAGAGAAAGACGTTTCATATTTCCCGCTGTCGGTCATCCAGGTGAGCTTCTCCTTCTTTATCCGAATTTTAAGTGTGGCATAGAATTATCGGATTAAACTCTCATTCCAGTCTTGGTGGAGACTAATCTATGGACTCAAAGGCATCCATAACATCTTTAATTTGGGAATAGTTCTGCATATGCTCCCAACACACCCACCTATGCTTTTTGTACATATGTCTCTTATCCAGACCTCCTCGAAATAACCTAAACTGTGCTTTTGTGTGTAAGTATTCCGATGGAGAATTGTTTGGCTTGTCAAACTGCCTCTCATGATAAGCCTTTTCATCCCACTCGCAATTCTTTTTGTCTACCAAACATGGCAATAGGGGATAGTCCTTACTATCATAACTGTCATCACTTCAAAAAACAAAAAATAACAAGTTACAAAAAATCTAACATGCAAATAACAGTTAAGCAAAACCTAGTAACAGTAAGCATGATAATGAAATTATATATCTACAACATAGCATGACAAATGAAAAGCAATTGGTCAACCATTCAAACTGCTCAGACTAAATTCCAGCCATACATTGTAATCATGATTAGCCTCAAAATAAAAACCCATATAATTTGAACCCAAATTAAGTGGCCCATATATAACAAAGCATATGTAAGTTAACCAGAAGAAATGCTACAAAACTTCATGACAATGTATCATGGTAAAGTACAGAGTAATTGATAATGTTCATCTGTGTGTGTGAAAGGAATGGCCGCCATGGGTTGGTGCAGCCACGGTAGGGTTCCCAAGCCTCCTCCCCAATCCACCGGTTGAAAACCCTAGCTAGTATACTCTACATTCTACAAATCTAAATCTCAAACACTACTGACTCATCCAAAGAGACAAAGGAAATGAATGGAAGGGTGAGTTGCTTACCTTTAGTCCATGGCAGCTTTCACCTCGGACCTTGCTAGCTCCTCGTCTCCAGTCTTGGCCCTCTCGTGTCCGTAGGGAACAGCCGATGTGGAGAGGTGTGCGGCGCTATACGGTTGCTAGGCGGCGGCGGTTGTCGATAGGTACGTGCCTGTGTACAGCCCAACTAACACTGGGCCCATTCACATAGCACTATCCTACAGGGAACAAATTTAAACCATACGACGGTCTGGTACTGTTGATTACGACTGCAACAACGGCCCAATTAAGGCTCGTCCACTTGTGGAATGGGGTCCAACTGCTGCGAATGCTGATGCCATTTTAGAAGATCATCGTAACGGTTGACTTAAGAAAACCTGCCCTAAAAATGGTTGTGCTTATATAAGGACACTTGGCCTCAAAAATTTCGCCAAGTGGCAGGCTTGTTCCAAATTGGAGGCCAAAATTTTTGTTTGCTGCCTCTTCCCGCCTTCGTCCAGCTCTTGTCGACTGGCCGGCCGGCCGGCATCCTCTCGATCTCCACCCCTCTTCGTCCATCTTGCACACATGCCAAGCTACCTCACCACGGCGGTGCCGCACATTGCAGCTACAAGAACAGGCATGGAGCACATATGTGCCTCACCGTGCATCCGGGTTGGCGCGCCTAGTAGCTCGCCATGCTCTCCGTGTTCGCCACAGCGGTGCGCGCGGAGCTATGGACACAGGACGCCTATAACACCCTAGAATTTAGAGACACCCAGGATGCCACTAAAATACCACCAACAATATAGCCGCACAAGGCCAATAATAATTTTGATAACATTTTCTTTGTATACACAAACAACGCAGAAGCAAAACATATATATAACCGAAGGAATCAAACTAGCATTAACGAACATCCTAACACAAATATGAGGTACTCCAATAAAAAGTCTAATAACCATTCTTTAAACATTTACTTCCAAGTCCCATGCAAATAACCAAAATATTAATTATTAAAATTTAAATTCTCTAAAAGAAGAAGTGTGTGACGTGCAGCTAATCCCCTTCCCTTCCAAGCAAGCATCATTACCTGGATTGAGTAAAGCAAGGGTGAGATGAAACATCTCAACAAGCGAACTTATTTTGACAAGCTATTTAAACCACAAGTTAAACATCAATTTAATATGGTGTTTCCAATTGACATCATATCAAAAAAGTGAAAGACTTCCAATTTGGAACATAGCCAAGAGATAGAGAGCTTTATAATAACACAGACAAATCTCTTCAGTAATATACTTCTAGCGAATGCATATGAATGCAATGCACTTGCACACCCAACAAGGTGTGGAGCTGCATCCCATGATGCATACCGGTACAGTCAAGACCATAGGTCAATACATAACTTCCAATGCCAATGAATGATGCAATGCACTTGGCATGTCGCAATGATATCAATATACCACCAATGATACTTTAACTCCACTTCAGGATTGTGGGCCAGCCACAAACGACAATATGAAATAATGACATCACCATGAATACCTAAATAAGGCCATAATTAAATAAGATTGAATAAACCAAGGTCACATGTCTTGAGTATTAATGGTATGGAATTCTTATGAATAATAAGATGTAGGCGATGAAAATAACAAGCCAAAACGGTAGCAAACAACCGCTACATTCATTTGCCTCTTTACCGAAGAAGATCAAAAGCACTAGCGACATTCTGAAGTGCTACTACCTAATCACAAGCAATACTCAATACAAGTACAAACATACATGCAAGAATTATAATGAAAACGCCCCAAACCCGACATACAAGTATCTACTGCTTGAGCTACCGATCAAGACAGCAGCACTGACTCTTCTCTTTTTTGTAGAATTCAGATTACTTATCAAAAAATTCTTAAAATGTACCAGAATATATAAAGCTCCATTATCAACAACTCTTGTATTGTGAGTTTTCGCATCCAAGGTCTCCAAGATGGTGTAATTAACCATGGAACATAACTGAATATTTCTGACGTCCAAAACAGAACATCAATGTTCAAAAATTCATAAATGAAGATTTACTAATCCAAAAAATATCAACTTTACCAATCTAGAAACACAACGAAACGCCCTACAACTTTTGTTTAGATCACAAGATCGATTTAACTCATATAGACAATTAAAAACTGCATGGATCTAAAGCTGTCCAGATTTTCACATTCGACAACTCTGATTCCGACAGCCATATCTTCCAGAATATATAAGCTATGATAGTGCACTTGGCGTCCAAGGAGAAATATTGAAGTCCTTTACAAGGTTGTCTACAGGCCCAAAATTTATTGAGGTCATTAAGATGTCCTAAAACAGCAACGAACAGGGACAGCTCGGTCTGATGGAAATTTCAGAACATAGACGAAATTGATTTCATGAATTACTCCACTATAAATCCCATCCCAACCAACATTTTGATCCACAAAACTTGATCAAAAGTAGGGGATTGACATTTGGATTATTACCTAGGGCAACCACAGCAAGCACGATGCCGGAAATCCTAGCAACTACTCCATCCTCTCCTCTTCACCTTCCCGTCGTCACAAGGTCGCAACGATCCTCGCCGTTGTGAAGGTCTTGCCGTTCCGATTGGTTTTTCTGCAGGAGGAAGAACGGCCACCATGGACGGCGTCGATGGCGGCAAAACCCTAGACTCTCCCTTCCTTTTTCCTTGTTTCTTCTTCCGTCGTGCCCAAACAAATAAGTGGCGGCGGCTGAGGAGAAAACATCGTAGGTTGGGGAGGAATAGAAACGCATGGATAGGAGTTCGACTCAGCTCCGGAAGGAGTCGCGGTGCTGTAGCTGTGCTACAGTACCTTCGTTTTTATTTTTTATTTTCTTTTTTCATTCTCTTTATTTATTTGTTTATTTATTTTTGAGGTATTACAACGCCACACCACCCTGTTTCTTCGCCTTGGAGGAATCACCGGTGAGCCTCCCTAGAGCACTTGCGCAGTCCGCCATCGGAGTCCTCGATGCCGTCCTCGGGAACGTCGTCTTCTCTCCACACCGTCCGTGCTGCCAGCGCCAGCCATGCTGTATCCACGTCGCGCCGCCACCGCACCCAAGATCCAAGGTTGTTTTTCTTTGAGCCGTCCTTGCGTGCCTACTTGCCCACCTTCAATTCACGCCACCATTCTCTGTACATACACGACTCTAATCGTTTACTGACTTCGTAGTTTTATAACTATTTTTTGTCTTTGGATTTGTCTTGTCAACTGCATATATTAAATTGAACCTTTGGGTACCAATTATATATGAAACACGTAAGAGATGTAGTAGTGGTAGTCCTTATCACTCTGCAGGATCTCATTTTAATGAACCTATTGTCAGAGAACCTGAAGAGTATTGTCTTGGTCTTTGATTACTTGAACAGTTAGCCATATACCTTTAGGCTGTGTGTAAGATGGTATGCATGTCACTAAAATTGGGTAGGAGCTTTGCTTATTGATGAGCATATGTTGGGGAGAATGTCTAATTATGCAGGTAAAAACTCTACAAAAGATGGGGATAGAAGTCATGCCCACTGCAAGTGCTTTTTTTGGTAATTCACCTATGAAATATGTAAGATTGACAGCGTCTTGTTTGGCTGTCTTTATCTTGCCAAGGTTAGCCACCGGAAGTGTGCATTAGAATCTGTATAATTACCACTATAAAAAAGCTAACCTTTTGTGATAAAAAGGCTTATGACGGGGACGATTATTGTCACATAATGTAACCTTATATGATGATTTTTGTTGTCTCGTCACAAATTTGTGAGACCCAAAATTATTTGTGACTACATCCTCTATTGTGTCACACAAAGGCAACCATGTTCGTCACAAAATGTCAAATGCATGGACCCAGTTGACGATGCTCCTTTTATGACGCTGTGATCTGTATTTATGTGATGTTTGTATGGTGTCACATTAAGTAACCTGAAAAAATAACCGATCCCAGCATCGATATAACCCTGCAGGTGGACCCTACCCCTATCTGTTGACCAGTTCACTTTCCCCATCCTTCAAACCCAAATCGAAGGCGACGGTGCTCGTCGGCGCACAATGGAGGGCAGCGAGCACGGCGCTACGAAGTGAATGGCGGTGAGGGACCGGCGGGCTCGGGGCGGAGCACGGCGCGGCGGATCCCCTCTCCCTCTTCCCCATCAATTGCATGGCGGGTCCCATCTCCCTCTTCCCCATCGACGGCGCGGCGGGTCCCCTCTCCCTCTTCCCCATCCACGGCGCGGCGGCTCCCCTCTCCCTCTTCTCCCATCGACGGCGTGACGGCGGTTGAGCACTGCTGGCTGAGTGGAGGATGGCATGTCAGTAGTTGATAGCGCGCCAGGCTCTCCCAGGTGCCACCCCACCCCCTTCCCTTTCCCGGTCCCCTTCCATTGCTATGGGCAGTGCCCCTCCTGGTCCCCCTCCAATGGCTGGGTAGACTGGTAGAGGTTCCTTCATCCCCCTCCCTCTGCTCTCCCCTAACTTTTTTTGCTCTCCCCTGGTGTCCCAGCCCTGCTCTTCCTTGCCATGCTGCAATGGCTAGGAACTAGAATGGTAGCCCGATGAAGCAATCCACGTGCTCAAGCGTGACGGCCAACAGTAGAAGAGAGTGCCCCTACTGCCATGTTCCTTTGGTTAGGATCCAGAGCAAGCAACCGGCGACAAAAGGCGAGTGGTACCTCAAGTGCCCATATAACATTAAGGTGTGAGTTTGGACATTGCTGTGGTGACTGTTTGTCGGTGCTTCTCTGATTTGAGCCCATTGTTTTGGTTGCAGGATGATGATACTACCTGCCCCTTCATCCGCTCTGAGGTGGAGCTGATGGCTTTGGAAGCAAAGGAGGCACAGATGTTGCAGCCAGGAAAGGATGGAGGTTGTGCTTGTTGTGCTGATTTAAGGGGGTTCCAATTGTTGAAGCAAACACTGGATAGTGTTGTAGCTGACCTTTGGAAAATGAAGATGAAACCTGTTGAGTCCATTGATGCAATGAAGCCTAAAATGATGGTACCTGTTAAGCCCATGCATGTTGTGAAGCCTGTAGCTAACAAGGAGATGCATATTGTTCTTGATTCTTCTTTGCTAGCACTTGTCTTTGTGGGAATTGTAGGTGTTTTCGTTGGTGTTGTTGTCGCTGGTATGTACAAGTGACAAGATTGTAAATGCGTCTGTGGTTGTATGTCATCAGAACTATTGTGAAATGAAATGTGTTGCTTGTCTGTGGTTGTCTGTGTCAGCCATGTGTTACCAGAACATTGAAATTATTCCATGTGTTAATGTAACAATTTGCTTGTGTTGTCTGAAGCAATAAATTTTGGCAAACTTGTGTGTCAAGAAATTTTAGCAGGGTGGCTATTACTTTTAGCCCATACATTTTGTGACAAATTATGTATATGCCATGACATATTCTGGCATTACATGACATGACCATGTGTCATAAAAACCAAAGAATCTGGACAGCATATATATACATCATGAGAATGAAATCTGGGCACTGTAACAGAAATATTGCAATGGCATATATATCACACATGAAGTGTCCTTCAAAAACAAAAACATTGCACATAAGGTCTTACAATTTCATAATACAGTTGTTCACAAATGAAGTAGCAAATTCAGATTCAACAAAATCAATAACAGAAAAGTTCATGGTTCACAAATCTCCACAAATGTAAAGGTCATTCAACATCAGTGTCTTCTCCTTAACTGTTGTCTTCTACTAGACTATGGTACTCAAGGAATGTTTCATCTTCATCTTCATGTATGCAGTCTGCTACATCATCTTCAGAGGTTTGTTTTCTTTGACGGATGCTCTCGATGAGGTCTCTACTGATTGGGCTGCCTGGTTCATTCTCCATGTGCAACGAATCCATATCAGGATCAATGTCTACCACTGCACCATCTGTAGCTAAAATATCCTCCTCTTGGTATGCCTCCTGACATCTGTTCTGTTCATGGATTGGTTTCTTTATGTTTGACTCTTCAACATGAAATATATGTCGGTGGCCAAATTTTTGTAGCACTCGCCAATTTGGACCAAACTTCGTATCTTCCAAGAGAAATATTTGTGCAGCATCTGTGGTTATAATGTAAGGATCATTCTTATACCATTGGCCTTGGATGTTTATGCTCTTGAAGTAACCATCATTTCTCATTTGATATGTCCTTCCCTCTAGATGGTACCACTCACATCTAAACAATACAACAGTTCTACGGCCATTGCTATTACTACTATAAGTCAACTCAATAATGTCTTTGATTGTCCCATAGAAGTCAATTGTGTCATCACCGTGAGTAGCACTTTTAATG
>DXKC01101315.1:0-11236 GCA_031170775.1 Cymbopogon citratus
GGGGGACGCCACCAGCTTCTTGTTGAACACGGCATCTTTGCTGGTCTTCCATATCGTCTAGAGAGCTCCTGCACATATAAAGAGTGTCACCATTCTTCTCTTACCTCTCCTCTAAGATAAATATGCATGACACTATATATATCTGTTTTCAACTAATCCTGATAGTGCTGTCTCAATGGGAGCATAAAACAGAGTGCCTAGCTTTTTGTCCCCAAACCATCACCATGCTATGAGCCACAACGTTACCTCCTTTGCCAGAACTTGCGATGACTTTCACGGGTTTCACGGGAGCATAAAAAGGAATAAGCATTTCGAACCAGCAGGCAGCATCCAGATGTCCCATATTGACTGCTTGCGACGACTTTCCGTCATGTGAATGGGTGGCACCGAGAAAGGGGCACTGGCATGGCACTATTCTGAGTTCACCTTGTTGAATCCTACAGTATAGCCTCTGATAATTATCAAGCAACTTGCCCAAAACCACATGGTAAATTTCTGAATCCTGAATAATGATGTCAAAGACAAGCCTTGCCCGATATCTATCCCTGGTGGCTGGTGCACTAAGAACAGCATTCTCCACCCGGTATCTATTGGTTCAACATAGGGCCCTGTTTTCTGCCAGTTGGCTGATCTGATCAGTTCATATGTAGAATGGTAGATCAAACCAGTACATCCATCAATAGCAAAGAAAGAAGAACCCAATTAAATAATCTATTAAGCATGATTCCCATAGTGTTCGTTCTGGTTCAATGACTTTGGGATCAAATTAATGTGACAGAGTAAAGCAGCACTGCATTAAAATTGGAAGCTGATATATAATATTAGAAACATTGTCATGTTCTCAATTAGCCTAATTACCAGAACACCTAATCCATACACAACACTTAGTTAGGGCTTAACTAGTCTTAACCCAACTCAAAAATGACCCTAGGGGCACGAGGATGTTCATCTTCTGGATGCAGACATACTGCTGTCGGATGTCGACTCGCGGTTCTTAGCATAATCATCGTTTATGTGGCAGTGGTGGAGGGGACAAGAACACCGGCACCACCTTGGTCGGCGGCTGGATCATCCTCGTCTCCATGAGATGCGTTGAGCTTACCTTGGCAAGTAGGTGAGAAGTGTGGCTAATCAAGGTCCTTTTTGGTTCTCAAAAGAAGACCATTCTTACCGAAGGTAACCTCGCTACAAGGAACAGGAACGGTACTAAATTTTGTTGTTTAGGTAACCTCGCTACCGAAGTGTGGCTAATCATTATGCTAAATTCCTATGGCTGTTGTACATATTGTGTTTGGCGTTATGCTTTCGTTGAGCATGGGCCATTTATTCAGAAGCTGGCATAAACAAGAAGTACGTAATAGTATTTTCAATATAGAGGTGTAACCATCCCTATAATTTACTTGAACGTGCTTAAACATAATTTACTTAGAAATTGCCCTTAATTAGTTACTGCATCTTTATGCATGCATTTAACATTAAAAGCAAATTAATCAGCATTATCTGCATACCAATTCGTCAACTGGCATATATACACAAGCCAAGACACTGATCAGGCCAAGCAAGTCGGACGTAGGGCCCTTATATCCATGAACATCACGACTGGCTGGCCAGAAATGTTAGCTTCCAGAAAAACCAATTCATCCATTGCCTCCTGGAACAGTTTGCATGTCGATAGGGTCATATATATTAACACACAATTTGTCTCATCACCTTATCTCGATGAAAAAGAACCAGTGGGTGGATCTATCGAAATGGTGCGACTCGGTCAGGAATAGGGACATGTGGGGAACTGCATTGACCAGAAAGAATTCTAGATGCCTCCCATCCTTACGAGGACGCAGCATGGTGCATGACCATACTGCTTGTCCCTTAGCTAGACACGCTGCTAACCAAACGATGTCCATGAACGGGGAGTAGCTGTAAAGGCGATGAAGAAGAACGTACATAAATTAATGTTCCTCAACACTGTAGTAATATATACTCCGTATGTGTTCACTAGACTGGTAGTCGATTTAATGGTTAAGTACCACCCCATAGGCTTTCTCAGTCAGCACTACTCCTTATAAAAGCAGGGCTGCTAGGATTTCCTTCTTTCATTCGTGAAGCCTTACACCAGGATTGTTGTTCTCCAAAGTTTTAATGAATTCAGTAGGGGGAAGCCCTCCTGTAACATCAAAAGAGAAAGTTGTGCTACGCATCCAATTTATCGATCTCAAAAATGTTAGTACAACCGTAATTCCCTTTGAAATGTTAACGTACTACACCTGTTCTCTAGCTGCCACATCATGTACCAACAAAAAACGTATTTCTAACAGCAGGGCAGTTGGTGCCACCCGTGGCGGCTGCAAGGAGGATGGCAGCAGGTCATGGCCCTCCTCGTCGCAGCCTCCACGGCATGGAACGCGGCGCAGAGTGCAACAGACTGAGTTAAGTCACTGGAGAATGTGGTAGGGTCATGCTTAATCTCGCTCCACCCACGTCCTCTCTACTCCTCGACATAGGCAGGAAGAAGGCGATGCACACCTTCCATGCGTCCCTGACTCCCGGTGCTCCCTCCTGCGCGCTGTCCACATGGCCTTCCATCATTGTCACTATTGACTGCGCCGACCAGATCCTATGGAATCGACCGGTGATCCCCTGCTTGTTCAACGCTAGTGGAAGAAGAGAATAAAATAGAAGCTTTTCTAGGGTTCCCAATACAAAATCCCTGACTCATATTAGCGGTTGTTCACATACATGAGAGCATGTAGAAAATAACAAACTGTACAGGGGATTGGGTACAAAGAGTTTGTCCTATAGGGTATAAATGTGCATAATTTTTTTATATAAAATGAACAAAGTAGATGCGTGTAGTATGTGTGAGTGTGACTAAGATATTTTTCTATCAATTTGTCTATTTATTTTGCTAAAAGCACATGTTCTTAATGCGATGCTTGACAACTGCACCACAGATGAAATAAACAATTTTTGTGTTGGCTCGTGCTATATATTATAGCAGATTTACGACCCTGTACATGCTGCTACCAACCTATATCATATTTCTGGCAGTAGCATGACTTTTGGTTCACTTCATAATCTCTCTGGCACTATATAATTGGCACACTGCATTCAAGAGAGTTCTCTGCATCTTTTTTTCTTTCGCATTTGCCTCGCCCTCCGATTCTATCATTTCTTCAACTACCATGGTCGCTAGTATTTCGGTTGTAATGAGGGAACCACAGGATGGTGGGAATGGTGAAAACATGCAACTATGCAAGCAACACTAGTGCAACTGTGCTTTGTGAACAGAAATGGGTGGCACCAAGAAAAGAATAGTAGCATGACGGGAATGATATCCAAAATTGAAGGACACCATAATATCCCAATTGAGGCCCGAAGCCACTGGCTGAACATGCTGATGGTGTGTCAGGTTAGTCAGATGCTACAGGTCAGTTTTGTTTATGGTATATCGGATGCAACACAGTACAGGCCTGAAGTTTCCGATATAGTCCAAGCTGGAGTCGCTTAGAAGCCAAGGCCAGAATTGTATGGCTTTTCCTTCATTCATCGTTTCTAGACAAGCCAAAATCCTACTGAAGAGGACTTAGATTTCAACTGCTAATTGAATTAAACCTCGTAGCCTATAAAACATAAAAGGTCAAGGAAGAAAAACAATCTGTTATCTCTCATGCCGTTGTTTGTATTGCTCTACTTTCTTTGAAACATAATTTACTGTTCTTCCTTTATCTAGATGGTAGTGGAGGACATCATAGCTAGGCAGGCAATGCTAGTAAAACCTAAGGTGAATTATACTTCTCAATGCAAGGGTGGATGCACGTCATGTTTTTATGTATGTTTTGACCATATATGTGGAAACTCACAACGTAGCCATGCAAGTTCAATATATAGGATTGAGAAATTATCTTCTAACAAATGCATGATTTCTCTCTCAACTCAGTGTTTGATTTGTTTTGAGAACTGTTCTCTCCACTATAGGAATTTTAAAATATTCAAGTAATTTTGAACTACCCAAATCAATATTTATTTCATTCTAGTTTCAGGCCGAATTATTTCCATGCTTCAATCCGGCCCAGAGGCTTATTCTCTTCTATCTGAAAATTGATAAAAGGGGCAGCCAATGACCATATACAGGAGTCCAGTCCTGGCCAGGGAAAAAAAAAATCTCTGCCGAAATAATGTGGAATTTTCGAGATATCCCGTTTACTGGATGGGTCCAAAATTTTTCATTTATCGCCCAAAATTTTCAAAATTTTAAAATTGTCTCATCCAAATAGATGCCAAAGTCCACCCAATACTCTAAACACATGCTTTATTTTCTCTCCTCTTCCCTTCTATGTTCAAGTTGCCACCGCCACAACACACTCAGATGCTCAAACCGTGTTGCTGCCCTTCTCAATGAATAGGCAATTGAGAATTTGTTTAATTTAGTTTTTTGTGTTAAATTGTTCAGAAGTGATATATGCTTTTTTGAACAAAATGAGTCATTTTTTTGTTTAAATTTTGTCCGAATTTTATTTGTATCACTGATAAATTCCCGGTATATCCTATATCCGACATTCCCGTTTACCGGTGACCACCGAATTTTTTTACAATACCGGTAGAGAAAACCCTGGTCCTGGCAACATCTCTTTCACAATGCATTTCTTCTCCAGACACAGTAAACTGCTCTAGTTGAGGAGCGGCAATGATTCGAAAAACACCAAATCCCCATGCTGACCTCATCATGTGAATTGGGGGGGTGGGGCGGGGCACATAGACAGTCAACTGCCCTAGCTTGCATTGTTCTTCGTAGCAGCCACATCATTGATTTTGACGACATGTATGCCACTGTGCCGTGTGGCTATAAGGTCCTCGAGATCAACTGATTAAATCATTTGCACTGCTGCGCCTTGCATAGTTAAAATAAGGAAGCTAACTAAGGAGAAGCTTAAAGCAAGAAGTGAGATCAAAGTTGTAGCTGGATGCTGTGTACGTAGTCTGTACACCTGATACACATCATCCACCCACACTATGTAGTCAGTATTACCCTCAAAAACTCTGTAGTCTGTACGACATTTGACTCCGCAGTTTCATACTGTTTCCATCAGTCCATGTATATACTTGTATAGCTCTTATTTTTTGACACCTACCTTTTTTATTTTAGTTTGTTTAGTCAAGTTAATGGAATTCAGTTTTGTAGAAAATTGAAGTGCTACAGGCCACTTGAGAACCGAAACTGTGCTTTCCAAGCCTTATGTATAGAACCCCTTTTAAACAGTAGTAAGTTGTATTAATGCTAAAGTAGCACTAAAGGTTCAATGCCTATTGACAGGAATCTGCTTGGCAATTGCAGTGCAGAGAAAACGTAAAGTAGCACTAAAGGTTCAATGCCTATTTAAATATCTAATTTGTGATGACGCTAGCTGATATTTCACATCACACTCGCATTACATAATGCACACCGGCCGTCCACTACTCGATATATATGTATTGCATCCACTGAAAGCTGGTCACCAGTATTTCCCTCTCTACTATTGTTTAGTTTCTTCCATGAGGTTGCTATTATTTGAGTAAATGATCAGAAGACTGTATGTAGAGAGAATGGGTTCCACGCGTGGAGCACCAGTGCAACTGTGCTTGTGAACAGAAATGGGTGGCACCGAGAAAAGAATGCTAGCATGATTGTCATGTTCAAGAAAAATGACAGACACCAGAAGACGCATCCTGTCATTTTGATGGTGCATTTAGTTAATTGGATTGAGCTTTAGATCTGAAGACATGTACACTGCCGTGTACTGTAGCTGCAAGGTCCTACAGATCAGCTTTTTAAACCATTTGTGCCACTGCGCCTTGCAAAGTCAAAATAATGAAGCTAATTAAGTAGAAGAGATCATTGTTGTAGCTGGCTCCTATGCAGTCTGTAAGTATTTTACTCTGTAGCTGGAGACCAAGATGAGATTGGACAAGATGGAAGCACTGCCAAGACTGGCAACGTATCTATTCATTCAGCGTCCTAGTTGTTCAATTGGCTAAAGAGTTCATTAGATCTGTCAGTACAAAATATGCCTCCAATTAGCATATTAGCCACGATGAACTTTTTTCACATTATCCATCCTAGTAGGCTAGTACAGACACTCTGTGAATAAAAAAAGTTTGCAGACCTTGAACAGATAGCTGACATCCTAATTCCCAACAGGATCAATGATGCAAAAGCCACAAACTAAACAGCAATAGTAGAGGACAAATGAAGATTACTAACGGTGATTCGATCATCACAGCTGCATTTTATTTAGAGGAAGATGCATACTGTTTTCATCAGTCCTTGTCAATATTTCTATAGCTCTTATTTTTTGACACCTACCTTTTTTTATTTTAGTTTTTTAAGTCAAGTTATTGGGATTGTGTTTAGTAGAAAAATTTGAAGTGCTATGTGCTGTCAGTAAAGCGAAACGAGCAACACATATACATGGCAAGTTTAGCTAGTGTTGCAGAAGCTTAATCTGTTTTCCTTGCATTGACTGCAAAGAAGCTATACAAGGGCACTTGAGGACCGATACTGTGCTTTCCAAGCCTTATGTACAGAACCGCTGTAAGCAGTAGTGGTTTATATAAATGCTGAGGGGAATCTGCTTGACAATTGCAGAGCATAGAAAACGTAAAGTAGCACAATGAGCTCATCACCTAAATATCTAACTGGTGATAACGCTAACTGATATTTCACATCATACTCACATTATATCATGTGCACCGGCCGTGCACTCGATATATATGTATTGCATCCACGGAAAGCTGGTCACTACTCTCCAGCCTTCTGTGCAAACATTTTTTTAGGTTTTTCCTTCTCCCCTATCATTTAATTTTTTTCCATCAGGTTGCTATTAATTATTTCAGTAAATGATCAGAAGAATGCGCAGGGAGAGAATGGGTTGGCATGGATGGAGCACTAGTGCAACTCTGCTTGTGAATAGAAATGCGTGGCACCGAGAAAGGAAAGCTAGCATGACCGTGGTGGTGAAGAAAAATGACAGACAGCACAACATCAAAAAGGAGTCTGGAAGGCGCATCCTGTCATTTGGATGCTGCATTGGATGAATTGGATTGAGCTTGACTGGATGGATGGCAAAATGTACTAGGTTATTCTTCTGTTCTATAGTTCATTTGTCTGAACAGTGGTCAGTTCATATATTACAAACAGCGAGTTTACTTCCACACTGCCATCCTTATAATTTGCCACATTGGCCACTAAAGACCAACTAAACCCATTCCCACACTTCCACTTTTCTGTTTCTTTGCTTCCATTGCGTGACCATAGTTCTCATTATCGAAAATAAAAATTTATTGGAGGTCATGGATAAATAGGATAAACAAGATATATCGGAAATATCGGACCAAATTAAAAAATCAAATTCGTTTTAACAAAATTTGTAGAATTTGACTTGAAACTATTCCAAGACTATTAAACATCACTTGTTCATAGATAAAAATATGAATAAAACATTATGAGTACGGGATCATCGTGCTGCTGAATTTGGGTTGTTTGTGTAAAAGTAGGAAAAACAGGAAAAATTTGGCTGATATCTAATTTTATCGGACCTCGTGGATAGAAGGGAAATTTCAGAGATATCGGTGATTTTCGGTTGATAAAAAAAAAAACTAGTTGTGTGACACAGTCAACCGAGAACACCACTCCAACGTCCAAGTGAAGACTTCATCCCCACATGTCAGGGTCCCAACTGTGACTCCATATGTGTGCAGCATATATAACAAAGGTGACCTCCACGTACCCCCTTTCCCAGTTTTACATCGTCTATAATCCAAATCAGGCAACCACAACAAGCCCTTGTCTCTTCACCATCTTCAAAACACCACCCGCGATAAGATATGGCCATATAGCTGCAATGACTCTGTCACTTATGTGAATGGATGGAACCGAGAAAATAGTGGGCACATGGGATTGGTGTGAGTCCACCATAGTACTGTCCACAGCATCAATTCCACCTGAAGAACCTCCTCATAGTTTTCCTTGTTGGAACATCTCATCGAATCTGCAGTGTTGTTCCACCAATGGACGATGGCAAACAAGCAGAGCTTAGAAGCAACTACCCATGACCAAAATATGATTGTAGAGTTGATGATGGATTGGGAAACATGTGTGAACAAGAAGTTTGTAACGCAAAAACAGAGATTTGCAGTCTTTCATCATGGAAGCATGGATCCAGACAACAAGGGGATGGCTTGGGCCTAAAGCATACATGATGGCACGGAGTAAGAGTGTGTGCCCTGGACATCTTAGATCCAACCAATCCTCTGAGTCATGTAGCAGCATTCGTGACTCGCTAGACCAGTCTCTCGAAGCGAGAAAGCAACATGAGCATTTTGCCCCCACTCGATTGCCTAGGCTGCTTGCGTTTGGGTTGGTTGATGGGCCAAAAACTGACGATCTGCTCACTTAGGGCCACGACTAGGGCCATGGCCTTGGTTGTGCTAGTAATACTACTGGATGCATGTTCATAGCATGGATTGGCAATTGTCCTTCTACAAGCTACAGTTCAAGGAGAAGGGTGCCTCTACAGAAAGAGGCAACTAGCGGTGAAAGGTGCGCAACATCAGATAAGCAACCCATGAAGGAGACAATGAGCTAGTGGTTCAGAAAAGAAAGATATGGAGCAGACGTTGAGAGGCTGGACACGTGATCAGAACTGGACAAATGTCTAGAAAATGGATGTAGAGCATCAATTCCATTTCTTCGTCTAGCTGCTACACCAACCGTTGCTTAAGCTCCTTGGAGATGGAGCCTACAAAGTTGAATAGTACAGTTTTAAAACATTTCCCTTGTTTACTTTTTTCCTTACTTTGTAGTCATGTTTCTTTATTTTACCATCTAATTACTCAAACTTTGCTTCCTCCTGAATCAAAAGGCAGAGAACCTGCCATATTATGGTTAAAAAAAAAATCCCTTGAACCAAATTTTTCCACCAACGAAGGTAGGCCTTTGCACTAAATACACTAGACCATGCTAAAATTAATTGCCTAGCCCTTGATCGAGCCATGGCCTTAAGGAGAGGGTATTAAACGGAGTTCCCCTATCCTCCTCTTCTTGTAATTAACAGTGTCCGCCTTTCAATCTAGTGACTATTGCACATCTCTTCCTTTTTCTTCTCCATTGCAATGGTATGGTACAATCGGGTGCCCCAGGATCTTGGCGTCTCTCTATGCATGCATGTGAACGCGGCTCTAGGAAAAGAGAGCTTGTGAAATTTCCCCGTCCATTGGTGGTTTCGATGTTCATATCATGGATGTCAGCGAAGTCTAGTTGCGTTTCCTAAAGACTTTGTGCAGCTAATTGAGGTGGAGTTTGGTTAAGCTACGTACCAAATAACATTACCTACCAAATAGAATGTATAATCCACATTGTTTCTCCTAGTACTAGTCATACTTAAGCTGTTAAAAAAGTACTATTGTAATGTCATAATAATATTCTTGCCATGCATGTATAATGTGCTAAGAGTCATTGCATAGATAAGTTTTACCTGGAGCAACTTCCCACCAAAACCACTTGATTTTAAATTGGTTTACCACCGGCATCAATTGTTTTTTGGTTTTCCTGTGTACCACTATTTAAAATTTTCTATCCCTTGTTTTCCACCATATTCATTGATATGTGAAGACGTTTCTGGTGCTTTCTCTGTTTATGCTACTTTCTAGAAACATTTGTGGGGACATGCAGTATTAACAATCTACACCATATATAAATCAATTTCTCATGGGGTTACATACAGCGTCTTCAAAACATAACCGCATCTTGAAATGCTATCTGTGTTGACAGAGTCGCAACATTGCAAGAAAATACGGATTTGTATGCATGTGAACACCCATACGCTTTAGGTATTTTTACATGCTTCCTTATCTTTTTTTTCTTTTCTGTTCTGCCGAATACACAGATCCAGAAACAATAAGCGGAGGCAAGTAACCATGAAGGAATGTACATGCACTGTTCTTTTTTGAGTTTAATATGTGGGTCAACGTCCACTGGCCACTGCAAATCATGCATGTGTTGAGCACAGCGTGGCTTCAAAGATGATAACAGAGTTGTAAGACCACGAACCAAAATGTGATGCCAGACCAACAACATGCTTAGGCCAAGCTTAACAAATAGCAAACTAGTCCATGCATTTCGTCACGTACGTAATACTTTTTTCTTCTTATTTTCTTCAAATATTGTGAATCACATATTTTTTATTTAATTTATTTGATTAAACTAATTTCAGACTGTTTTGTTCAATTTCTTATCCAAACTGCTGGAAGGACAGGCCTAGCATATGCAGGCGCAATATTATTTCCCGATTTCTCTTCAACAAATGAAGTTAGGATTTGATCTGTCGAAGCCCCCTTGCCGAAAAAGGAGCAAAGGTTAATGTCCCAACAACCGCAAAAAAAGGAGCAAAGTTACCATATACTAGGAGAATTCCCCGCGCGTCGCTGGGGGAATTTCTTAGAAATAAAACTACTCTATGTATTATTTTGAGCTACATGTTCTTGCATTGGTAGTCTAAATTTACCAAGCTAATGAAACAATTCAATAAAAAGTGTTTTGCAATATTAGATAAAATTATATGATGACAGAATGTGCTTTGAGGATGCAATATGCTTGTTTCGAGGCAGACATATGGCCCATTACTTAGTTATATATGTTTTCTTGCGCATATTGTAACACCCTGGATTTTCTCAAACACTAAAAATCCCAACTATCAAAAATTTTTCTCAATTAACCCATGTTTGGTGTGTGATCATGCTAGGAAGCCATACTTAGTTGCACAAGGGTACCCTAAATGTTTCAATCATCCATTGGCATTTTAATAAGTTGTGATTTGGATCTTTATTGATTTTATGTGTTGCTAATAAAATCAAATAACCCAATTATATTTCTTAAAGCCATATCTTATCTCTTCTAATATTTCAAGCCAATGACCTAGAATATAGGAGACCTCCATATTGAATATATACATGCATGCCAACATGTATATATAAGTTGCCTTGACTTGACTTATGGAGTGAGTAAGAGAATTAGAAAAATAGAAATAGAAATAGAAAAGGGAATTAGAGATAAGAAAGAATTGGCAAAGCTATTCGGGCCCAAGACCAGCAACCGGCCCAGCTAGCTCGGGCTCTGCACAACCGGCCCAGCAAGCTGCCCCCGCAGCTCCTACTCGTGCACATGAGGCTGACCAGCGGGCCCCGCCACTTCACTCGCCTCCCC
>DXKC01101316.1:0-11237 GCA_031170775.1 Cymbopogon citratus
TCCTTCCGCCGCCCGCAGCTCCGCCCCGTCGCCGTTGTCGTCGCCGTGGAGGGGAGGGGGAGAGGAGAGCTCGGGTGGTGGTGCCGTGGTGGTGGTGTCGATTGGATAAGGAAGGAGGAGAGGGGAAAAAGAAAAGAAAAGAGAGAGAAAAAAGAAAAAAAATCCTGACTAGTAGGTCCCACAGTGGATAGACTAACTAGTAGGTCTCACAGTGGATAGAGTATACTGTAAAGGTTGTATGACTATAAAAAAATCAATTTAAAGTAAGAAATCTTGATGACCAGGATATATAAAGGATGGAAATAGGGGATCATGGTTACACGTAGTCTGAAAATCCCTTGGAAACCAGACAACAAGATGTTGCTTTCATAAAAAATTAAGTCGCAAAAATATGCCAAAAATTCCCAATGCTGTGACGGCATACTTATTTTTTTTTTCTATTTTTCTAACATCAATGCTGAAAATAACTTATATTTCTAAGTGCAGCACTAATGCCACGAGGAAAAGAATCTTACCAATTTACATATCTCAAATGTAATCCACACAAATTACACACTGGGTAAAGACTCCTCAGTACAAAAATTTACAGAATAACAATACATCATGTTCTGCTAAGAACAACAATGCATCATGTCACGTTCATAGACCAAGGTAACAGAATTTGTGGTGTTGCTTGCTTCGATGATGCATAGTATTCTTCTTGCCATCCTTTTACTAACTTGATCTATTGATGACACCTTCCTGTACTTGCTTTTCAGTTCAGTTGAAGGCATCTCCCTGCAAAAGTAAAATGGAGTGGTTACAAAAAGTAGGAACTGCCATCCTTTATATTAGATATGAAACCTGCTAGGCTCTTAGCATGTAGCTCTATTATTCACTGTAAAATGTTTAAACAAAATTTTTCCGAGAAAAAGAATTGATGATTCATACCTCAATGCTTCACCAATAGTAGGTCTGATTATTTTTTACATTCCTTCAGTTGAGCTGGTTCAACAAGAATTGAGAACAATTCAGGCCCTAATATCAGATCAAATAATTAACAGTACATTACAGTAAGCCTCATATTTTTTAATCATGTATATCGCTGTTTCATGCTTGCAAGTTTCTGTCACTCATTCCATCCTCGTCACTTGCAAACAGAAAAATTTAACTTTTATTCTCGTCATTCGATGTATTAAGATGCATCATAGTCAAAACAATAAGACCTTTTGTTTTCCTTTTTAATGAATTATCTTCCCATTTGACTTCAATTTATGTGTGCGCTAAACTTCACATTTGGGTAAATGCAAAATCCTAAAATACAGCTAGAGTATAGATATAATTCTACAAAAAGGGTGATCTAAACACGAAATTCTTACTTCCAGGTCCTTACTAATCTCTCTTGCTCAACAATGCTAACATGCACAAGAAATAACTAACAAATGAAAAATTAGTAATCATACAAAACATACCCTTCGAAAGCTAGAATGAAGTGCATTCTTCCCATACATTCCCTTCTGGACTCATAAAACCCATCATTGGAGGTGCCAACACCATCTTTCCCCCTTTCCTCAAGCTTCACTATTGTCGACTTTACAACATGTTCAAAAAAGGAATTATGCAGGTAAACAATAGTTTTGCAGCATGGATTGCACTTGCATAAAACTACAATGATGTCAAAGTTCTCAAGGAAAAGCCCTTTTTTTCGAATTAGCAAAATAATGGAACTCATGAACTGTCTGCTTACCTCCCAAGAAACTCCTCGGTTGATGGTGAAAGTAAATAGTACCGTCAAAGCACCAGACAAGCTATCAGTATGAACAGTCTGCATGGACATCATTCATTGATGGTTAACGAAATAGAGCTGCCAAAGCAAAGGTCATCACAATAAAACATTACCTTAGGTGATTCTGTCATTTCAACATTCTTAGCTTTGATATCAACAATTCCAGAATCTAGCTGCCCTTCTATCCTTGCATTGTGAAGGATAATATCAAGTACATTTGTAAGGATATCAAACAACCAGTTACACAGAATGTATTAGAATGGTAACTCACCTATTCAAGATAGGTGGATCAGGCAAACTCACCTATTCTGGATGTTTGGAAGCAACCCCAAAAGGCAGTTGAGAAAACGAGCAACATCATGCACATCTGAATCTACAATCCGACCAGAGAGCTTCTCTGGATCTTTTCCATTGCCTGAGGAAAATCATTTAGTGAGCCATAACTTTTATAACTTAATTATATGTAGAATAACGCATAGCCCAGGATGGCGGGGGGCAGTTCCACTTTGCAAGCATCAGGTGTTGAGGGTGGGTCGGCGGCCTCCTTGACAGGACGCCCAACCAACTGGGTTACTGCTCAATTCTCATGCATACAATTTGTAAATCATAGTTCTCATGTGCTGTTCAGCCAAATATAAATATGCTTAATGGATTGTAGCATTTCAAGGCTATTTTGGTTTAAAAAAATGTTTCAGGGGCTGCTAAGAAGTCCATCAGTACAGGAGAAACATATATAAATACCAATGGACAATTAATAAATAACACATATCATAGTAAAAGCTTTTATCTTCAATATAAGTAATAAACCATAACAAAAGGTTAGTAGTATGTTAGGAAATAGCAAAACAAGCATAAACTTAAGTTAAAATTATTTTTAATTAACTTACATATGAAAGCATCCTCAATAATTCCAACTGAAAGCAGATTTTGCTACATTGATGAATTCTTGGATGCTAGTTTCATCATCAGAAGATTCAGAACACCCCGCTGGAATAACTGGAAAAGAATCCTGGTCACCATAAAATTAATTGTACTAGTATAAACCTGTTCCATTATTCCCAGATACATCATGGCCCATAATTGCGATCAAAGTTAAAAGCCCTCAAAGAAGGTCCAGCCCCGCTAAAGTAGAAATCTTACCACAGAAATATTCTGGCTAATTTTTCCTCCCAATTTAATTGAAATCGATAAAAATCTGTGATCTCCTTGTGTTAATTAAAGGGTTAAAGCACCAAGAGACTCTAGCCTTTTTGCCACAATTGTTGCAAATTGCTTTTCACCAAGATTTGTAAAAAGAAGCCAACAGTGGAGTTCCAAATTTTTCATCAGGTATATAAACAATTTTATCTGGTTCATGCAACATCTGAAACAGTTTGCAATGTGAAAATAGTATAAATCAAACATGTGAAAACTGAGACTGGAGTCATGATACTTTTTTTAAAAAAAAAGAGAGTTTTCCCACACTAGAAAACAGTTTGCTTGGTTATCTCAACATTTGACTGATGCACAGGTAGTCTGAGAACATCATATTTGTGCAAAAAAATTCTTTCCAAATGAATAATTAAGTAAGACTACACATAAATTTGCTGGTTACATAACAAAAAAAATATTGATAAAACAATCTCATATGCATTCCAACACTATAAAACAGAGACCATCATTCAAATTACTGCATATAATGCTTTGAGACGTCATTAGATATTCCAGGTTAGCCAGCAGCCAGCAGTAGTTACCAGCACAAAAAAAGGAGTCCTGAACCTACATTCAGTTGTTGACAATTCAATAATTATTATTCTAACTTCTAGCTATGATTGCAGGTGCTTTATTCAATTTCTCCAAAAGAAAAACAAAAAAACCTCCAATCTGGCTCTAAACCCTCAGTTTTCATTTGCAAGGAAATCTAGCTCTAAACCCTCAGTTTTCATTTGCAAGGAAATAATACCACAAAACCCTCATCCGAGTGAAGTGCAGCAGCCAACAGTGTGCAATCAAAATTCAAATGTACAAGAAAGAGTTCAACAACAACAACTTAGCCTTTTGTCCCAAGCAGCCAACAACAGCGTACAAGAAAGAGTTCATGTAAACAAATATCAGACCTATATTGAGGGGCAGAAGTTTGATTAGAACGATCGGTGCTCCCAAACTGCCGTATTGCACAAACTGCACTCCAAGTGTTATGTGTATTCTTCTTCTCTGCAAAATTAACGCAAGCAGTTTGACCATTATTTGATAGATTGGCTTCTATAATTGTCACATATGGCTAAAACGGAGCAACATAAGACCTGGTTTTTTGCCCTTCTATCAGCATGGAGAGAAACACCAGCTGACCCTGCTTCATATATAATTGCAATTAGTTTTTTTGCCATCCATAAACTGCTGATTTCCATGCATATTAATCATCTCCATCGAGACTTCTTTCCTACAAAGTAATGAACAAATATACATGAGATTTGCTGAACCGAAAGTCCGGAACATAAAACATAATGGCATAAGTAAGATATCTCACGCGTTCCACTCCTGATAAAGCACACCTTTCCCATCCAAAGCTCTTATGAGCATTCCACGACGTCCAGTTATTTCAGCAACACTGTCAGGTCCCCTAGCTACAAGATAACAAATGTGAAAAGTTCTTAATGTGTGAAAAGTTCTTAATGCACATACAGTCTAATGCTAAGAGTATGTGGGACCTAAGAATAGACTAAACTAAGATCTTATATGCACATCTTGCATATCATCGTTTCCATGTTCTACAACGACATATGAAGAAATGAACGATATAAAGCAGAAATATAATAGATGATGAACAGAAGTTAGAGGAATAAACTCAATGAAAAAGCTCATGTCTTCAGCCAAAATGGATTCCACAAAGCACAAAATTTTAATCAGCAGCTGCTAGAGCTCTAACTGAGAAAGCTCGAGTTCAACGTTATTACGACCATACATGGATAAAATGCCAAAAAAAATATCACAAATTTAAGAAACGGTACAGATTGTACTGTTCAACATTATTACTGCCAACAAACCAAAACTACCTGATCAATGATATCACCAAAGGATTATTAGGGAGATCCAAGGAGAGTGTTAGATCCAAAATCTTCAACTTTTTCTCTACTGCAGAATCATATCTACAAGTCACAAAAGCAACTAGCATAAACTAGGGCCATTGAACATAAGTTATAAGGATCGTGATTCGTCTAACAAATATGCACCTCTTTGAACAATCAGCTACATGGATATCTTGCTCTTTTTCCTCTTCTACTATCTTAAATGTGTTACATTCCCAATCATCCGCAATCATCCCAGTCCAAGGTGGTGTTAGACAATTAGGGTGAACATGCCAAAAACAGCCAGAACAATGAAGCAACAGGCTCTTCTCCTGATAGATCAGATATTGTAAAGAAAATTTCACAAAAATATTAAAAAAGTAGAGATGGTGTTAAATTTTTATTTAACCTTTTCTTCTGAATTAAAAAAGTGTTATTTTTTCTGAAGCATTCTAATAGTATACAAGAAATGGTACGGGCAAATTTGTAAATCAATAATTATGTATACAGGTAAGGTCATTTTGCATATCAAAAAAGTATAAAATCCTCAATGAAGGTAAACGAATGTGAACAGAATAAATGTAAACATCTCTGTATTAGTAAATAATTAGTAAATACTAAGGAAGAAAAGTCACCTCCTCTGTGTTGCAGATTTTACACGTGGAACTCCTCATCAGATTCTGTTCATTCATGATCTGACTCAGCTGAAACATTTAAAAGTATTAGAATATTAATGTTGTTAAATAGAAAGCATCCATGTAAGAATAGTACTGAACTACTGATATGGCTACTTTGGTTGAAAGGTAAGCAGGAGGTGGAGTTTCCTTGTCCTCATGATTCATGAACAGGCTCTGAAGTCTAAACAGCCTTGGTTTGGTGGATTAGATTATTCCTTGCTTCATTCACGAAGCTCTGGCGTACTTAACTATAGTGGATTAGATTATTCCTTGCTTCATTCACAAAATTCTGGCATACTAATCTTAGAGTCCAGCCCTAACGAAAAGCTACTTCCTCTAATCTCCTGTAGCAAACTTATTGCATTCAAATAATATCTCATACCTATTAATTTCTTCACTTATATGAGATATTTTCTTCAAGTTAATACATTTTATTTCAGTAAAGCCATACTTGTAAGCGTGACACAACATGCAACTAACATTTGTTTGCTACATGGTGAAAACATGAAACAAGAACCATGTAAATACCCGGAAACTTACATGGAGAATAATCATCAGTGTCGTCATCACTCACATCTACCATTTTTGCTACTTCCTTAACTCGCCTGTGACTATTTCTTCACCTAACAAAAGAATTTACATTAAAAAAAATCACAACAGAGTAGGCAACAAGAAAATCATAAGAATTGAGAAAACAAGATGCAGAAGTTAATGTATATAATTAGGCACAATGAAAATATTGGATACCCTTTTCCACCAGAAGCTAACCCCCTATTAGATAGATAAAAAAAGGACCAAACCCCAGAGCATGACTTTGCTTAGGCAAGTGGGAATGGATTTTAGAATATGGCATGCATATATTTAGCAGAACGAAAGACCATTGATAGTAAACTAACTTACAAGTACCAGCATTTTAAGCATTACATAGTAGTTCTGCAAACAAGTTGGACCCAACGATAAGAACTGGATCAGATTTACATGCTGGAATAGCAGCAACAAACCTTGATGAAAAGAATCAGGTTTTGGAGGTAAAGGATAGTTTTCTTCTATCAACCTAAGGAGCTATGATGATAGGCTCGACGTGCCACTGTCCCTGGAATTCACATTCACCTCTTGATCTGAGTCGATCACTTCTTTCAAATCATAAAACGGATGTGCCTGCATATATAGGAAAAAAAAAAAGAAGAAGATACCCAGAGTCACACTCCAAATTGATTATTTCCATATTAAGAAATAAAAACTCCAAATCTCGCATCAGAGAACCAAATACTCCTGATTATGTCGAGGATTGAGTCACATACCGCAGGTCGAGGCTTTACAGCTTCAAAGCTATGGAAAACTGGGGTAGCAAAATCAGGTGGATTAAGGACAATATATGCTCCGCGATTGTTATATCGCTCCTCTGAAGCCTATACAGTGTTCAGAAACAAAACGTTAACACCATATTATCATCATATTACGCAAAAGATATAAAAAAGACAGAACTTGTGTATGAGTAAATCTCTTACAAAACTTGCAACAAAACACCAATAAGGTATTCAGTATTAATGACGAACATCAAAATATTACCACCTGAAATTGTGGGTAGTCTGGTGCACTGAAGAGAGTAATTAGTTTCCCACATTGTACTTCATGATCAATTGTATATCCATTATCCATTCCTAAGAGATCGGGTCGCTTATCTCTTGCGTCTGGACCTTCATGTGACCTGATGATTACCTTTATTGAATGAAAAGATAAAGTAAGCATTGAACCTAAACCAAAAACAGTTTTACCATACTGATTTTCAAATATAACAGCAAAACTAATAAACAAAAAAAAAACAAACCTTCAAATGATTTGTCCGCAGAAACTGTTCAGTGATATCTGGACCCCAAAACAAACCAATGCCTCGTACTTCATTAGTTGAAAGACCCATTTGCAAGGAAGGGTCAGACCAGAGCACATCCCCCGGGATAAAAAAAGGGTCATCCCCCGGGATCAAAGAAGGGTCATCCTCCGAGATCAAAGAAGGGTCATCCACACTTCTACTTGCTTTCAATAATTCATCCAGTGATCCAAGTTTTATATCGGTGACATCATTAGTACAATCCACCTTCTTTCTTTTTCTTGATCTCTTTGATGGTATTGTAATAGTTCCACGAAAGATACCTCCGTGTGCGGTGTACACGCTTCCTGCTATTATTGTTGCTAGAGGAAGATCCTTGAAACACCTTAAAAACATGTTATAAAGTTGACGACCCTTATCTTTGTATTTAGCCAATACCTCATCCTTGAAACCATATACTGACATGCAGTATTTGGTTTCATGGTTTCCTCGGAGAAGGAACACACAATTCGGCAGAAGTACCTAAAAGAAAACAAGAACCAATGATTAGCAACCATTTATGTTGTTACCCTGTTTGATTTGTCACTTTTAGAATGTCAAAGGAGGACAAGCATGCTTGTGCGAGTTAATAGCCAACTGTCTAAATTGATATATCATTGATATTAACTTCCTAGCTACGTATCAATCTATATCCATAAATCTAGCAGATAAAACAGAACGAAATGGAATCCGAACACAAATAAAGCTTAATAACGAGTTGGAGGATCCACACAAGAATTCACCTTCCACGCGAGTAACAGCAGGAAGGTCTCGAGGCCCCAGGCTCCGCGGTCGACGTAGTCCCCGTTGAAGACAAAGATGCGGTCCTCGGACGGGAACCCAGCGTCGCGGAGGAGGAAGATGACGTCGTGCAGCTGGCCATGGACATCCCCGACAATGACGACAGCCTGGTCTGGGCGCGGGTCAACACGAACGAGATTAGGCTCGCGGTGCAGGATGGTCGTGGCGTCCCGGACCAGGCGCTGGACCAGTGCGGCCGGGAGCACCTCCGGGAGACAATCCGGAGGGAGGTGCCGTGAGCAGCGGTCCAACGTGGACGCCAGCTCCGCCACCCACTCCCGCGACAGTGCGCCGCCCTCAGGCCACTCGACCACCGGCGGGGCCGATGTCGGGTCCAAGGAGGGATCCGTCGCCACAGCTACTGCAGCGGCAGTAGCGATGTCAATGGCATTGGCGTCGAGCTGCGACGTGGCATGGGCCAGTTTGCTAGTAGCCTCCAAGTAGTTACTGCATGAAGCACGTGTCCTGCATGAAGCACGTGTGACTAAAAAAAAAGGTTAGACGGAGCATGCTACATGCATAGTACATGAGAAATAAGAAGGTTATCACAAAGTTACCTCGGACTTGAACCCTCTGCTGGGAAGGACCAGAACGTCCTCCTGGAGGTGGTGGAGGAGGTGGAGGCACACCCTGGTCGACATCAACTGCGATCTGACGGCATGATGCCTGGCGAACTCCCCCCAAGCAACGTTCCCCCAGTCGTTGAAGGGTGGCAACTAACTCCAACGTATCAACCGTTGACGGAGTCTGCTCGAACCTCCGGGCATACGAAAGCAACTCGTTGCCCACATCACTGCAGATATCTATCTGCAAACAACACATGGATTGTCTCATGTATCGTTACCCTTCCTTTGCAAAGTAGGGATAGACAACGTAGTTAAGAAATTTACTTACCAGCGTATGGAAAGCAGCCGGTGGCTCCATCGCGAACGTGTCGGTGATTTTGGCCTCGTGCGGCGCAGGCTCTAGCGGCACAGGAAAGCAACGAACGCGTGTGGCTCCGTGGAACCAACGCAAGTACTCTTGGTACGTGTCCTCGGAGAATGGCCCACCAAGATCGTGCACATCAGCGGCAGCCTGTGTCCAAGCGTTGACCCAAAGCACCATCTTGTCCACCCACGACTGCTCGAATGCTATGCCATAACCTTTCCTTGAATACCTACAATATAATTAATAATGAATAACACTATGACAACATATAGAAGAACGATGGTTAATGGAACAAGACTTACCTGTGGGACTCATCAAGCTCAAGTCGGGGAAGAGGAAAGACTTGCTCATGGTCAAACTGACGTGCCACTCGCTCTGGACAATATGGCTCGACAAAGATGTCAAGTACCAGCCGTTTCCTCGTACACCACAGCGCTTGATCTCGGTAGCACAACTCTGACAAGCCAAGTGGAGCACGGGCATCTATGTCAACTGTTGTGTATGGGGTCCACCGAACCCTGTCAAGTGTGAGCTGGTCCAATGCAACGACATACGCATTGTATGTGCCTTTAATTGTGCCTGTTGCCCACCTAGGCTGCAAAGAGCAACAAATTTGATGAAAATTAAAAAGCATAATAGTCACATGCATGAACAAATAGATGAAGATGATGTACTTACATCACGAGACAACCAGAGTGTGCCCATAGTTGGGGCATCGAACCCGTCGACCTCACCAAACTGGTCAACAACGTACAGCTCATCGGTGTACGGCTCATACGACGACAGGGTCGGCCTACCGATGTCGAACCGCTCGTAAGACCACAACATCAGCAACAGAGGGCAACCAGCCAACGTACCTTTCGGAGTCCTCCGAGTGCAAGCGTCACACAAAGCCCGATACGTAGCTGCAAGCACTGCAGAACCCCAACTGTACTGGGGAATCTCCTCAAGTGGTGCGTACGCTATCTGCACCGCGTAGTGGACGAGATGCTTGTCGATGCTGTCGTGGTGGGAATTGGTGAAGAGTACCCAACCAAACAACCAAAGCAGGTACGCCTCCAAGTGTCGCTGGACCCTCAAGTCGTCGTCGTCATCCGTGAGCCTCTCCGCGTGAAACTGAGACACCCAAGCCTTTGAAGGCCCATGGTTATTGTCGAAGCCCACCTCATGCTCTCCCTCAGCCGGCTGGAACACACCATTGAAACGGTGTCGGAGTTGCTCCGCCCAGTCCGCTGGCACAGCAACTGGGCCGATCGGGATACCATCGAGAGGTAGACCAAAGAGCATGGCGACGTCTTGCAGAGTGACAGTCACCTCACCAACAGGGAGGTGGAACGTGTGCGTCTCCGGCCTCCAGCGGTCCACCCAAGCAGAGAGGAGTGCCTTGTCCGCTGGAAAACGTGTAGTCCCACGCCTGTGTCGCTGAATCAGGCGTGCAAATGGAAGTAGGCCAGCAGCACGAAGACTGAAATTGGGAACAAAATCATAGATTAAAATAATTGTAACAAGTCCAGCTATAACGTATAAGATGCGAAATAAACGAACCGTGGAACCCAACGGTGGTCAAGTAACCACAGCTTATCGTGGGTACGAAGACGTAGAGCTTCGAAGAAATGGCCGTCCTGCAAGTTGGAGCGGTGCCTATGGTCAACAACAGGGTCGATAAGCTCCATGCCGACCATCCTACAAAAAACAAAGATTTTTTTTTAAAAAAAGACAAACACATATTAACAAGGCATATCGAGAATTACAGCTATAGCTAAGACCACCCACACAGAGCCCGGTGAGGAGGGTGGGGAGAGGGGGAGGGCGTCGGGGAGAGAGGCCACCCCACCGGGAGACCCGCCGCCCGGTCCTGCTGCTGTTTGACCAGGATGGAGCCGAGCACAGCGCTGACCACCCTAAGTGTCTCTTTGGATGTAGATATTGGACACTCTGGAATTGAATTGGCACCGAGGCTGTTTGGATGTAGACAGAATTGCTAGATGGAAACAAATGCATTGCCAAATACAAAATCATGTTTGGATGTTCATAGCATCGAATTGGCCTTGACCTGAACCGGAGATGAAGTTGCAGTGCCTCGACCTCGACGGGCTCCTCCGCCAAGCCGCACCCTGCGCCCTCTTCTCTGCTACTCGCTGAGTCGCATCCTG
>DXKC01101350.1:0-11994 GCA_031170775.1 Cymbopogon citratus
TCCGCGTCCACCGCGGGCGACGCGAAGGAGGTCGGCCGCCGCCGCGGCGTCAGGATCCTTAGCGACATGGCGGATGTCGACCCTGCGACCGCCGAGCATCATCGGCGGCGGCGCCTTGGTGGCGGCCTCGGACGCGGCGTCGACCTGGACGACGGGCTGGCCCTTGAGCACGGCCTCGACGGCGGCCTGGCACGCCTGCCACTGGCCCGACCAGAGCAGGCCGACGGAGCCGTAGACCGGGTTGACGATGCGGCCGCACGCCTCGTAGAGCAGCGAGCGGAAGACGGCGGGGCGGAGGGTGTCGGAGGGCGCGGCGGCGAGAAGGTTGAGCAGCCCCGCCCGGCCGTAGAACTTGGCGAGGAAGACGGTGGCGTTGGCCTGCGCCTCCGGGGACTTGATCCACTGCAGGCACGGCCGGATCGTGCAGGCCTCGCTGCAGCCCTTGCGCAGGACGCGGCAGCCGTTGCAGCTCATCCGCATGGCTGTCTGTCGTCGATCTCTTCTGAAGCTCTTCTGATCTGATCGTCGGCCTGGTGATGAGCTTGGTTGGAACTTGGAGGTGGTTGGGATGGTGCTGGTGCTGTGATAATGCCGGATCGATGATGGTGGAGCTCGGCGGAGGGGGAGACGGTGGGCTGTTTTATAAGCGCACAGGCACAGCGCGGTGGCGGGGAGACTGGAGGAGGAGGTGTGGCCGCCCCGCCTGTGGTTTCGGAAACAAAGGTGGGGGAAGGCGGATTCGGCGCCGCGGGACGACAATGGAATTCCAGGATTTGGATGGATGGATTGCGAGGGTGGCGTCGCCACGTGCTTAGGCCAGATATATTGTTACACGCGAGCAGTTTTATATCGTCATACGTCCTCTTGTGTATTGCCACGTCGGATTTTTGATGACGTAGAGGAAAAAAAAGAGAGAAAGAATAATGTAGTTGTTTCATGAAACAAACCATCTCATGAGCTAAAGTTTAGAACTTTGAGACAACTATTTTACCATTGTATGAGTTATTGTTATACACTTCACAATCCTATTTTTACTCTGCTTAAATAAAGGAATTGCAAGTTTCTATAAAACAAAAAACACAACCATTATATATATAATCTATTAAACCGTTTTATATTACGTAGCACTATACGAAACAAGCTACCAGACAATAACAATGTACCTACCCTTGGCGGGTGCTGTCTCCAGTTTACAAGAAGCCGCGTCCCAGCTTCACATGGATTGTGCTAGTATAGTAGTAGCGACTACCGAGCAAACTGTAGGCGGCCGGTAGTATACTTATGCCGTACCCTGTACTGTAATGCTACTTCTTCTTCTGGTATATATACATATGCGGCTAGATTTAATAGTTTAAAAAGTTAGTGAAACTTTCAACTTAGGTTAAAACATTAATTACATTATACTATCATATAAGCATTATCAATTGTATTGTATGTACTCAACAGCGACAATCCTCGCTCAGGTCTTGTTTAGATGCACTCTGAAATTTGAAAGCTTTGTATTTGATAATTATTGTTCAATCATAGACTATTAGATTTAAAAGATTCGTCTCATAATTTACAATTAAACTGTACAATTAGTCGAGAACTGCTCCGATACTCCTCTCTCTCTAAAAATTACACACATCTTAAAGCAGTCCACTTAAATAAATTGTTTTATTATTTTCGCAACTGGGTCCCGTATAGGCCTAGCCGTAGTCCAGCCCGAGCCTAGCCCAGATCCAGCGGGGAACTCACGTTCTCTCCGTCCGTTCCTTCTCACGCCGCCGTTTGCCCCGCCATCGTAAGCTCCCTCATTCGATCCCTGCAGAAGCGGCGCTCTCTCCTCCATTCCCGAGCAGCGGCGGCCAGGGAACGAACGAACCCAACTGCGGAACCTCTTTCCCCGATCCCATTTGCTGCCAGCCTGCAAGGAGATTCGGTGCCCCCGTCGTCTCCGGATAGCAAGAAGAAACCCCCGCGAGCCGCCTAGCCAACGATCCGCCGGTGCCCCTGTGAGCCGGTAGTTAGTGAATATTTGGCCGGGAGTTGCCTCCACCAGAACCAGCACCTTTGTTTTTCCATGCACTGTTGACTTTTATGTCAAAATAGTGCACAGCATTCTGATGGACTCCATGTCTCTGCTAAATTTCTGTTAGAAAAATTCTGAAACTAATTCTTTCCGATCAGCAACTACTTATAAACAAGATGAAAACTTCTGTGCAACCGTTATTTACTAAATTCATCTTGACCTGCTGACTATATATTGCTTGATTTCCATTAAGACTTCTTCATGTGTATATATAGTGCTACTTCCTCAAACGCACAGGATGAAGCCAGATCTGCCACCATAGCAGGAAATTCGAGCCAAACAAACCATTGAACCTCTTCTTATTTCTACTCTAAAAAAAATGTGACATGAGTCTCAAACAAAGAACAAATGAACTCAACAGAACATAGTTACACACTTTCACTGACAATCCAAATCCTAACTGCCAAACTATCTGTCACACGCCTAAATTTCCGTGCAGCAGGATGATCGGCAGGGGAGCTGATCAGGGCTGCACCGGTGCACCAGCAGTTTGGGGTCGGCTACGGCAGACGGCCGCCGGCCTGGGCTGGTTTAGTAGCGGCCAGACTGGCAGGAGGGCCGTCAGGACGACAGGGGCACGACACCCAAAATCTCAAGCGCCGCCCAAAGTCGACGACGAACCTCCTCAGAAGAGCACGCAAATCGGACGGCGCTGCCGAATCTGGCGGCTGTAGGCTCGCAGGAGCGCGGCCGGCCGGTGGTGCGTGGGACGGCGAGGGCGCAGACGGCCGCCTGTCCCGGCCGGTGTGCCCTGTGCAGCGGGACGCTGCTGGAACAAGGAAATGGGATCAGAGGAGGAGGGTGAAGGAGGTGTCGTGCCGCACTTAGCGAGGTCCGCTGGCCACCGTGACCGGAAATGGAAGAGAACGGACGCGAGTGAAACGGCGGCGTGACAAGGAACGGACGGAGACATGAACACACTTGAATTCCGCTCTGGATCAAGACTGGGCTCGGGCTGGACTTAGACGGGTTGGGCTAATTAATAAAAAATATATTTTTAATTGACTGCTTTGAGATGTGTGCAGTTTTCGGAGAGAGGAGTACCGGAGCAGTTCCATACTCCCTCCGTCCCGATATACTTGTCGTCGTAGCCTTGAACCATGTGCATCAAAGCAGATTTGAATTTGGACATGTATGTGACTGGATACATGCACTCCCCTTTGTACCCGGACACTCAGATGCTAAGCCAAAACGACAACAATTGTGGGACAGAGGGAGTACTACTTAATGCATGCGTCAATATGCAGTCGATGTGAGGAAAAATCTTATAAACTTTTGGAATTTGGTAGGCATCTAAAGATACCCTCAATCTGAAACAATCGACTACTACATACTCAGCACCATGCACCACGCCAGCACAGTACGTACAGTGTCTGTTGGATTGACTCAGCACGGGAGGACCGAGCAGGAGCTGGAGCTGGAATGTCTGGCGCGGCGGGCGGCAGAAGAGTCCAAACGGCGCCCACAGCCGCAGCGCGTGGCCTCCACGTCCGGTGCACCTCCTTGCCCGTGGGCAGCCGCCGCCGCCCACCAAAAAGTATCGGAGCCTGCCAAAAGGAAAGGAAGAGAACCAGACCAGGCGATTTGCTCCCGGTTTTGTGGAAATAAATGGTACTCCAGCGACGGCCCCTGTTTCCGCTGCCTCTGTGGGCGGGAGCCGTGGGCGCCCGCCCGCCTTTTGGATTTTGGCGTTGGCCCCTGCATTTCCCACCCGCAGCTGCCGAGAACCAACGATTGAAACGAGAGACCGTCCCCACGTGAACACGCGTGTTCTCCATGGTTTTCGGCTCTTGAGCGCCTCCCCGCACGATTTGGATCGGTCGCCTGCGGCTGAGGGCCTGAGGCACATTGATGTGCACGTTATTACAAGCGCTTCTCGTTTCTCGTTGTCTTCACTGCTGGAGCACGGGCACGGCGAGGACGACCTTTCCCTTCTCCATGTCGCGCCTAATCCTACGTGTGCTGACAAGGCTACCACGTCGAGTATGTTTGGGACGAAGCTCTGGTGAGGACGTACGTACTCCTCCGTCCCAAAATAAATGGCACTCTTCTTCCCGAAAAAGTTACGTTTTTAAAATACCGGTAATTATATATTAAATTATATAAATATTTATGCTAAATAATTAGTATTATTGAAAAAATCTCGAAGTTTAGTTTTTTAACAAATTTATTTAGAGATATAAATGTTGCACATATTTTCTACAAACCTACTTAAAGTTGAGAAAATTTACTGGCACGCATCTCATAGCGTTGTTCTTTTTGGACAGAGGGAGTACGTGTGTTGTTTTGGGCAACAGGAGCAACCACAAGGTGCAGCCACAAAGTGACGTCGGTCACCTTTCAATGCTCACCAGTGTAGTTTTTTCTTAAAAAGGACGGCAAAAGCTTTGCCGCGAATGATGAAGAAAGAAAAAGAAGACAAATGCCCCGCCCAGTTCTTTGAATGGAAACTGGACAAAAACCATACAACTGGGAAGAGCCCCGCTCATCCTACACAACTGTTCAACACCAACTTGGTCTAATCGACCTCACCTAACCAACTATCTCAACTCACGCCGCCACTTGCAGCTAGTCGACGTCCACTCAACTCAACTCTACTTAGAACTACTCTCCACCCACGCAACATAACAGCGAAAACGACGTACTATAGCCCCGCCACAAGACGTCTCGACCGAGATAAAGTCCACAATGACGCCTTCAAGAAGGTAATGACATCCAAGCGCCGCCGTCGCTCGTCCAAGACGGACAAGGTTTTCACCCGTGGAGCGTGTTGTGACACGACACCCTCAACAGGGGAGCGGCACCCACAGGTGTCACCGTCGCCAGGCCTTCGCCCAAAGAACCCACAGCACGGTTATCGGTTAGGATGCCGGGTCCCCACCAGGCACGTAAGACGTCGCTGCCAGACCTCCTGCCGAGGCCACTCCAGGGGGATCGACACGCCGACCACATAAGCAGTCGCAAAGCTGTGCCAGCACCCTAGCTGACCGGACCACCTGTCAAAGAACCAGCCTCCCACCGCCGTGCACGTCCATCTCGGGCACCGTCCCATGCCTCGAAGGTCCCGGATCTGTGGCAAGGCCCCAGACCAGCACCCCGAAGACGCCAAGGCTTCCATCCTCGCAACGACCACCCCGCGACGGAAGCCAGGGCCATGTGGGAAAGAACGACATAGACAAAGGCCGTCCCCAACGCCAACATGAGTCCCAACCACCTCCACAACGTGGCCATCAACAAGGAGGGGGCGAGCAGAGAGGTAGTGAACCCCGCTGCTGCCCCCTGCGCCCGCATGGGCACACCACCGCGCCAGCACCGGAGAAGCATCACCGGAGATGGCACATGGCGCGTCTAGAGACACGCCACCACTGGCCGCCACCTCTGCTTCCCAGACAGCTGCCACGCCGCCAACGGACAGTGCCACCGCCTCCGCCAACCAGGCTGTCGCACGGTCCTCTTGCCGCTATGCCCAGATCAGGCCCAAAGGGACCGAATCCAGTCAGCAGCATGACCCCGAAGCACACCTCCACCTCCACCGAGCCACTTCGCGCCGGATCCTGGCTCCAAGAACCGCCACAGTACGACCGGCCGCCGCATAAGGCGGAGCCAACTGGCCCGGGTCGCCGCAGCAGGAGCCCCATGCACCCTCGCCGGATCCACCCACGGGGTGGCAAGATCTGGCCGGACGGCGCTAGATCCGCTGCCGGGACACCGGAGCCGGAAGTCGCTGCCTCCTACTGGTCAGTTTGATGCCTCCCCCTCGAAACGGGTCTGGAGAGGGACGAGATCCCCGCCGCCGCCCTCCTTGACAGTCGCACGGCCTCCGGCGGTGGCGAGGCCGAGGGTGTGGTGGGAGAGGGGCGGCTGCGGTGGTTACTGGGAGTCGCCGCCCGTGTCGCTCTCCGTACGAGCGACGCGGGGGCCTGGTCGGTTCTGATTATGAGCGCCCGTTCATCTATCGATTCACGAGTGTAGTTGTCAGATTAAAAAATGGAAGCATGAGTTGGTTCCTTTGTTTCACCCACGAGCTCCAACCAAAGGCCATCTGATTTACTTGCCTATGTCTTCAATTCCCATTGGATTAGAGTAGTATGTCATCTGATTTCCTGAGTTTCTCCATGTTCCAATACCTTTTCTATTTAAAAATCCAAAGCGGCCCTCAGTGTTGACTGGACTATTGTGCTATGTCTGCTATTTGTTTTTTTGTTTATATAAAGCAATAGGTTACCTCTTGTAGTTTTTATATCTTCTACTTGGCCAACATTTAATTGTTCATAGTACCATATTACACTTATGAATAACAAGATGGCAAGGCAAACAATGGAGGGTGAAGACTGAAGAGAGGGAGGTGAAAGTGAGGGCCAAGTTGCATTTTTTTAATAAAAAAACTAATTCGCATCGGGAGTTGGTATACTAATCATGAATCTACTTTTGGCCTCTATATAAAAGCACATAGCCTAACACAATAATAAGGAGAGTCTGACACTGTAACGACTATCAACCATAAAAATAGATCGACACCACCCTTGTGCTAGGAGAAAAAAACATCATGACTACTTGCGCTAATTGTTGTGATCACGCTGCACCTAAAGCCCACAAAGTAAGCTTTTGGAGGGTAAGCCATGTGTGGTGCCTATGGATATAACCAAATATACCACCTAAAAACGAGAATAAGCATTTTTTCAAACACCAAGCCAGTTACGCATAACCAAAATGATCAACTAGAAGATGGTGTACCTAGTAGAACTAAAGGTTTTAAATCCGCCCAAACCCCAAAGTCAACTCCTACATTTATGAGAAATACTACAAGGTTGTGTGGAGGCTTAGAGCTTCTCTAGCAAGAGTATCCAAATCAGAGCCTCTACTTCTGATTTGGATGCTCCCCCTAACTTTGTTGGCCCTGTCTCTAACAAGTGACAAGGACACCCGAACCTAAAGTGGGTATCTATAGTACTATATCAGCCTCTAGCAGAGTAACTATACAGGAGACCGCCCATTTTGGGTGCTAGGAGAGACACAACTTAAATACGAGTGTATCCTCCCTTCTAGAGACCCATTTACAGAAAGGGCTCTCTTCTAGGTCTTGTTGTTAGAGAAGACCAAAATGGGTTTGAACCCTTTGCCTACAACGCTGCCCAAACATGGAATGTCTTGTATTTTGGGTGTTGTTGTTGGAGTTTACACTTTATGCTAAGCATGACTACCGGTTCTACCATGCTTACAAGATATCATATGGGCTTTACTACGGTACCCTCAAAAGACTATGGGCCGTTCATTGATTTGGATCGGACGGCTATGACAAACTATTACCTCTTAGGAGGTAATAGTTCAAATATTTATATATTCATTATCTATTTATTATATAAAATAACATAAGTAAGGAAAATTTTTTAGATATATTTTTTTCTAGATTTGGTTGATGCGGGTGATCTCTCTAACTGATATGGTAACCCCTTCTACTTTTTACTTTGTACATGAAATCTTTTGATTATCACATTATTTTATACATGATTAGCGTGTCAATGTGTCATGTGCGTGTGCGGTGAGCCGTGTAAGCGTGCGTGGTGAACCGTGCACGTGTGTGTGTATGTATGTGTGTGTGTGTGTGTGACGAGCCGTGAGCCTGTCTGTAGCTTTAGGATTTGATCAATTTTTCTATGTTATATATTAATTTAGTTTTAATTGCTATAAACTCTAAAATGATAAAAACAATATTAATCTATTGTTCACTGGAAACATCACGTATTATATGTGTACGTATATGAACAGAATAGTTGAAATTTAAATTTATATTTGATATCAACTTGATTGAGAAGATACCAAATACCTACATATTTTATCTATTTGAACAAATAATTGTGCATGTTGTATTTTGAAACAAATCTCCACGGAAGGAAGGTGCCAGCTAACGTGTGGCCTGTAGGAATTGGCATGCATGTCTTTCTATATTTCAATCACGTCGTTAAGGGTATGCGGCGAGATGTTATTTTATATTTTGGAATTTTAATCGATTATTTAATTTATAAATATGGAAAATCGATGGCTCAGATTAATTTAAAATATTACCTCCTAGGAGGTAAAGTTTGTACCTGAGCATTGCCCATTTTGGGTGTCGTTGTTGGAGTTTACACTGTATGCTAAGCATGACTACTGGTTCTACCATGCTTGCAAGATATCAGATACCATATGCTTCATATTTGGAGATGTGATCGTTGTTTGTGTATTGGCTGTGTTTTTTACTTCAAAAGATTAGAGGGAAAGGGCTCTCTTCTGGGTCTTGTTGTTAGAGAAGACCAAAATGGGTTTGAACCCTTTGCTTACAGCGCTGCCCAAACATGGAATGTCTTGTATTTTGGGTGCCGTTATTGGAGAGAATACTTACATGTAGGACGGATTCCTACAGTGGCGAACTTTTCATTTAGAAAACAGGAGAGAATACTTACATTAGGACGTTGTTTGTGTATTCACTTTTGGCATGCATATGGGGACATATGCCCCTAAGATAAAACAACATTAGAGCAAGTCCAATAAGAGCAAGCCCAATAAGCTTGTCTAATAGCCAAGCCATGTCATATATGTGTATTATTCTTATGGCCAAGTGATACAATAAGCAAAGGACCTACCAGTACCACTAACTCATTTGTACATCTCCTCGGTTGCCGTCTGCATGATTGCCTCATACTGTTTCTCTCGCCGAGTTAAGACCCCTAGGCTCCTCGACACTTTGAAGAATTTGAGCAGCCGGTCGAAGCATGAATCGACATTCCATTATCTCTCCTCCTTTCTCTTCCACCTCAAATTTTGCTGAGTTGTCTTGGCTATTAGCCAAGCTGACATAGTTTATTGCACCTGCTCTAATAGTTCTAAGCGTTTGGCTTATTTAGTCAAGTTGCAAGAGCCAAGATATGGTCTCTTGTTTGTCTATAAGAAACTTTATTATTTTTATTTTTATCTATATCGTCCTACTACCTCTCACATTCACTCAATGTATGGATCCAATAATCATATGCTTCTGCGTCCAACTTGGAGCCAAGCTTTACTATCCTACTTTCTCTCCACATCAACGTTAGATTGGTTATAAGCAAATGCGGTAGTCAAGACTAGTGTGCATTTTGCTAAGCATGCTTGACTTTGTCACCGTTATATGCTTGGTTGTTTTTAAAAATGCAGGTTATCTTAAAGATTTAGTTTTCTATAAAATAATTTAATTTATTATTATCTTACATGATATTCTGTTTCGATGATCCTATACCACAATAAAAATGCAGATAATCTATCTTTATCTCTTCATCAGGGAATTAGTCTTTCCATTGGAGCGTGGTTAATTATTATAGACTTACAGTTTCGTATTTTGTGCATTGCGATGCTTTGTTAACTGGCACGTCGGCAGATGGCTCCAAGGAGATTTGAGGGAGACTGCAGACACCGTCAGTGGGTCCTGTCTTAATTTGCTTTGCCAACAACGGGCGTGACCTGGGCAGCGCAGCGGTTTGCGCGACTTGGACGAGAAGCCAGCCACTCACATGCATCTGCACACCGGCCTCGTGGCCGGCGGCGACCGGCTCCCATTTCCGTGGTTTCTTCCCTGCAACTTGGAATGGAATTATCCTGTGAAAGTGAAACCCAAACCCAGCCACCTGATTTCATCATTTATTATTTATAAACTGTTAGGTTGATGACTAGATTGCTGATGACCCGGGTCCAACCATGGAAATCTTTGGAGCTAGTCGGCCAGACAGCCACTTGCCGGGGCCAATTTAATCCATGGGCAGGGCCGGTCCCGGAGACGCGGTTACATCCCCCTTTGCTGCTGCTTCTCCCCGGCGCTTCCATGGCGCTCGAACTTCCAAGGAAAAGTCCATTTGATCTTTCTTATCTTAGTTATAATATTGCCTTAGGTTAGATTGTATGTATATACTTCCTCAGCTATAAAGACTAACACCCTTACTCCTTCCACACCATGTTTGTTCAATTATTCATGTGGCTACAAGCCTACAACTAAACCTTGTATTTTTTTCTCGCTTGTGTTTGGTGTGCTTTTGGATAGAAAGATTTAGCGAAGATTTAAAACCATTACACCGCTACATGTATATCGCTTTGGCCCAGCAAAAGTGATTTGTCTTTAAAAAGGAAAAAAAAAACATATTCTTCTGCACTGGCTATCTACTTAACCAGTCAGCTTATTCTGTAGAAGCCATCTAGCAAGACTTGCTATGATCCTAAAAAAAAAAAAAACAAGACTTGCTATGTTAGTCTCGCAGTAGCAGTTGGCCTAGGTGGCCAAAATATATATATATATATATTTTTTTTGCGAGCAAAATACTTTTTTCTCATAATTATGAGTGGCGATCAGCTCGCGTACAGATAGTCCAAGGCAACTGAGTGGAAAATATTCCAATACAAACTGCGAATACAATGCCGTGCGCAATCTTCCAAACATAAAAGAAACAGACGTACACAGTCAAACGTTCCAAAATAAACATTGTGCCGACAGAATAAATGATGAGTTTAGTCAGACAGAATTTGAGCTGTCTCTGCACGTACAATCATCTTCATTCTTCTTCAGCCACGAACTTAATTTCTGAGCGATTATATATCACACACTACCACGGCCGGCGATTGCGCTTCAGCTATCTTCAGTTATCTTTAGCTTCATTCGCTCCTTAGCCTCCGTAACCAACTTACTCAACAGTATTTTTCTCTCATCCTTGCTAACTTCATAGGCAGAGACCATATTTTTGAAGACCGCCAAGGCACAGGCCTTAACCATCTGACGTGCATATTTATGTGCATCTTCCACCAACTTTGATCGCTCATCTTCTAAAAACATCTGAAAAACACGTTTCAGCATGTGAGTGACGAAAGTCTCCATGGCAGAAAACTCATTTACAGAAGTATGTATGATGTAGTACCTCATGATAATCACCAACTTCTTCAGGGCAAAATATCACCTTCAGAGAAGTTGCAACTTTCAAGGGGTTCCAATCATCAGTTTAATGCGGCGAGAAAGAACAGACAAGGCTACACCATACTTCTTGTCAAAATGCAGTCACACTCAAACAGCTTGAATGCCGTCATCAGAATCTGCTCGTTCAACTAGATACAAATAGCATTGCTACATCATCATCGTTACTTCAACTTCAAAAACATTAGCTTATGGAAATGAATAAAATAAAATAACACAAACAGAAGTGATCATGAACCGCAGCACTAAACGTCAGGAAGCTATATATTGCAGAAAGCATTCCAACTAGTTTCACTCACCATCTCTGGTTCGACATCATCAAAGCCATAGCGACTCAGGACCATTTTCAGTCCATGACTCATCGGGAGGCGGTCCTCCTTAGTCAGCTGTGATGTTTCTCCATGCACTAAACGGTGCATGAGATTCAGCACGCCCCACATTGCTTCCATCACATTGTCACCAAACAAGCAGGGTATTCCCTGAACTCCGGCCGACGGCAAGGATGGCGGCGGCTGGGTCTTCTCCCGCTCGTCTGGTGAGGGCTCCGGCGCGGAAGGGACAGCTCTATGGGGGCGGCGACGGCCTTGCGGTGACGGCCGGCGGCGGGATTCGGGACTCCGCGGCCGGATCTGGCGGCCCCCTAGCCGGATCCGCTCCTCCAAAGCTCTTCCGCGGCGTGGTGATGCGGGCGGTGGCGCGCCGACGGGTGGTGGATGGTCGGCCTGCGTGGTGGTGGTGGGTGGTTGGTCGGCCTGCGTGGTGGTGGTGGGTGATGGTTGGTCGGGCGGCTGCCGTTGCCGGCCCTCCTCCCCTCATCTCGTGGGGGGGGCGCGGCCTGGTGTGCTGCCGGCCGGCTCGTGGGGTCTGGCAGTGCTCGGTGGCGGTGTGGTGGTGGTGGTGTGGCGGCGGTGCGGTGGCGCGGTAGGGGGCGGCTGCTCTGGGGAGGGGAGTTTTGGAACCT
>DXKC01101351.1:0-11459 GCA_031170775.1 Cymbopogon citratus
GGTGGCTTTCAATGGCGTAATAGCTTGGCGTTTGGTGGTTACCAAGTGCATCTTGCTGTTGCCAACGAAGCCAAGGAAGAAGCATTCCATCTTCAATGGTGATCGGTGTCCTTCGTTTTCATTAGCTTTACTAGGTTTGACAATCGTGTCTGGCGGCTTCCTCTTGACGTTGGTGTTCTTATTCTAATAAAGTTGACATCACGGGACAAGGCAAAGGTCGCATAGGACTTACTTGTGCTCTATTGTTGGGGATGTATTTTCTTCAGTTTCTTTTTTTCATTTTATTGTTGTAATTTTTTGCCTGATTCTACCTGTTGGTAGATGAAGCCGGGTATGAAATATATCCTTTATCTAAAAACAATAGAAAATCCTACTGCTGAGACTTATATAGAGGAAGGGTGGGCGGGCTATAGTGCGAACAGAAAAGCTCATGCTTACAACTCATGCAGGAGACGGAGGGAGATAATGAAAGCTCTGCTCTGAAACAAATAAACGCTTTGTGTTTTATGTGCACTTCCGGTGGGAAGAGATACGCCGAGTGCCTGGTGGTTCGCCGAGTGCTAAAAATCAGACACTCGGCGAATCTCAGGTTCGCCGAGTGTTACACTTGGCAACACTCAGCGAAGACAGGCACTCGGTGAAGGTAGACACTCGGCGAATCCCCTCTTCGCCGAGTGCCCGGGACACTCGGCGATACCCCTCTTTGCCGAGTGCCACCTGCCGGCACTCGGCGAAGATTTGAATTTTTTTTTGAATTTTGATTTCAAATTTTTTCTATAGTCCTATATTGCATGCAAGCCCATATTTCAATTTGGGACTTTTTTTCTAACTTTTTTCTTTATAATTTGCATTTACTTTGTTTACTTTGCATTTTTTTCGAAAGGCGTAAATTTGAACTGCAGGTGCATAAAAAAATGAAACATAGCCAATCAAAAAATGATATTCAAGTTGTAGAGTGTATTTTGAGGCTGTATCCACGAACTCACCCAAAATTTTGAACCCCTTGTTCGCGAAATATGGGCACCCGCTTGGGATCGTGGTGTTTTTTAATTATATAAAATGCAAACGAAGTCCGAAAATCATAAGACTTGTCGAGGTGTCGTGTCATCACATGTAGAGGCTGTGGTAAAAATTTGAGGATGTTTCAAGCAAACTGCGACGTCTGATTACGAAAACCCACACGTCTCCCACATACCTCACTTGTGATCACACTAGAGATATGTGGGTTTCAAGCATCCGACATCGCAACATGCTTGAAATATTCTCAATTTTTTACAACCATCTGTACATGCGATGAAATGAAACCTCGTCAAGTTTCGTGATTTTTGGACTTCGTTTGCATTTTATATAATTAAAAAACACCTCGACCCCAAGCGGGTGCTCATGTTTCGCGAACAAGGCCTTCAAAATTTTGGGTGAGTTCCTAGATACAGCCTCAAAATACACTCTACAACTTGAATATCATTTTTTAAATGGCTACGTTTCATTATTTTATACACCTGCAGTTCAAATTTACTTTTAAAAAAATGCAATTAAACAAAGTAAATGCAAATTATATAGGAAAAAGTTTTAAAAAAATCCCAAACTGAAATATAGGTTTGTGTGCAATATATAAAGATTACAGAAAAAATTTGAATTCAAAATTCAAAAAAATAAAATAAAATCTTCGCCGAGTGCCGGCACGTGGCACTTGGCGAACCGGGCCTTTGCCGAGTGCCGGCCACAGAGCACTCGGCGAAGATAAAAAAAAAGGAAAAAATTTCCTAAGCCCAGCCGGCCAAAAAAAACCTTGGCTGAGTGCCGGTGTGCTCCTGTACGTTCACGTGGCCGAGTTAATTGCCTAGGCACATTTGTCAAAAAAAAAATTGCCTTGGCACCGGTCACGTGGTGTGCTGTGCGGAGTGGGAGTGGGGCCGGTCTGGCGGTGGCAGTGAAGAAGCACAAATGTGCTGCATGTGGGAGGCGATCCGCGTGAAGCTCCATGTCAGCGATCCGGATGAGGGGCTGATGGCCACTCGTGGCTCGACACAGCAGGGCAGCCGTCGCCATGTATCCTATCCTAGCCTATCTCGTTCGTCTCTCTCCATCCGCTCCCTCTCTGGCACAGCAGCGCAGCCGTCGCCGTCCCCGACTGCTAGCACCATCCGCTCGCCCCTGTGGTCGTGGCCGGTGCGGCGGCGCTCGATCTTGCGGTCGACGACAGCGTGCCGGAGCTCGTGCCCGCAAACGGAGGACCAGGCTGCGCGAGCGGGGCGGCGAGGCGACGACGATGGGGTGGCGACGCGACGACGACGGGGCGGCGAGGCGACGGCGGCGGGGCGGCGACGGTTGTGAGGCGAGACGAGGGCGGCGTGCTCCCGCCGCGCCCGCTTTGGCGAGACGGGTCCGCGGCGGCGCGACTGGGAGCGTCGGGTCCACGGCGGCCCTCCTCCCGGCGGCGGGGCGGCGTGACCCCTCCTCCCGGCCTCGTCCGCCCCTCCCGGCGCCGGATCCGGATGGCGGCGGCGGCGCCCGTGGATGGGCTCGCCGGGCCCAGATGGGCTCGGTGGGCTCGTCCCAGGTTTTTCTATTTTTTTAATTTTTTCAAAATTCTTCGCTGAGTGCTGAATTTGGCACTCGGCAAAAGCTTTGCCGAGTGCCCGAGGGTTGACACTCGGCGAAGTACGCTTCACTGAGCATTTTTTCGCCGAGCCCGCTTCACCGAGTGTTACACTCGGCGAAGCCTTCGCTGGGTGTTTTTGAGCCTTCGCCGAGTGTTTGGGACACTCGGCGAATCGGTTCGCTCCGGTAGTGGTGTTAGTATATCTCAGTATTCAATTTTCATTTATGGAAGTGTATCCAGTATTCAATCTTAATATTCTATTGCATTTTGCTTGTGACGATGTGCATCACCTCAATCACCTGCAAACTTTTGTCCACACGTCATCCGCGGCAGCTCCAGATCTGGCATAGTGCAGATTTCAGGCCATGTGTCCTTGTGTTCTTAGGCAGCAAACCACTGAGACTGTGGTCTTCGCTCCAAGTCAACACCATGTGTCCTTGACCAACTCTATGGCACACGAACTGGCGCCGAGCCTGTGTTCTCACGCCATTGCCAACAATCTCTACTATAAGGAAAATCTTCTCCAAGCCAAATCCTTCCTACAAGATCAACGATTCATAGCAGATCTACTATGGAGTCAACGGCTGAGATTAAAAGTTTGATGCGGCATCTAACGCATCTCACGCTCCCGTGGCTATTCTGCGGCACTCCAGGAAATCATCGCGGGTTCGATTCCCACGTATCCCAAGTTCAGGGTTTGAAGGCTTTGAACGCAAAATTAAAAAAAAAAGAACGCTAGGGCAGGGCACCGCCACCGGTCACCAGACCGCCAACAGACCTAGCTCGACTTTTCCTCTCCATGCGCGACTCTGAGTCCTCTCCCCTACCTTCCACAGCGCGCCTCCCCAGCCTCAAAACCCTAGCTCCGGCCGTCACCAGCGCAATGGTGATGGCTGCTGCTACGGAGCTTCGCAGCCCTGAAGGACGTGCTACGGAGCTTCGCCGAGGACGAGGCCGGTTGACGCCTTCGCGGCCCTGAAGGACGTTGGTGATGGGACTCGCGGGCATTAGGGCGATCGAGCAGGCGGCGGCCGCTGCCGCACATGGCGACTCTGACTCCTTGCCAGTTGCCTCCCTACTGCATCACGTCGCGCACTCTGCGACTGGCCTGCGCGCTCCCTGGGCTCGAAACCCTGAATTCGGGATCCAGATTCACGGCGACGATGGCAGAAAGGGCGGCGGCGCTCCGGCAAGGAGTGATTTGCTCCGTTCCCTGGCGAAGTGGATCGAGTCCGTGCTCTTCGGGAGGAAGAAGTCATTGTCTAGATCTGCCGGCAGCGCCCTTTGCTACGTGCGCGCTCGCCCCTGGGAGGATCCGAGCGGCAGTCTGGGGCGGGCCAGCGTTGCCGTGCCTGTGCCGGTGGCAGTTGCGGCGGTCAGACGCCGCCAAAGGCGGGTCAACACTTGAGTTCCCCGCCGGCCGCCGGCCGCCCGCATCGCAACCGCGCGCGTGGCCGTGCCAACGCCACCACCCATCTGGACGAGGCGCCGAGCCGACCGGCGTCCGTCAGGGACTCCAGGTCCAGTCCGTCGTGCGCCACCCTGCTCCCTGCCCCATGGTGGCCATTGGACCGGTGAGTGCTTCTGCTTCTGACTTCTCATCTTAGGGATTATCGATTTGTGAACCTACAATTGAATGAAATTTTTTGCCATTTTCATGTGTGCCTGGAGGAGGTCGACGGGAGGCGGTGGCTACGTGGTCGACGCCGTCAACCTCCAGTACCCGCTGCAACCCGTCGAGGTGAGGCCAACTAAAAATTCCCCAGACCGGTTCCTTGTGTGCAGTTTGATCTCATCGAGGCCTGGCCGCGGTACTCGATTTAGAGCTACTAACGTCATGTAGTCTGCGGAGATGCAGAGACAAAATGTCATTTGTTAACTAGCGTCCAATACCTGAGTAGCAGATTGCTGCTTTCCAGGACCTAGGGTTCTGGGAACATCGTCCTTGACACTCATACCGTGGACTTCAGTTAGGGGCTCAGACGTAGCTGGGCTTTGAGGTTGGACACTTTATAATTTGCACATAGTCGATTAATAGTACATTACAATGCTTGCAGCTGCAGACACTTGAATGAGACTCATGTATGTACAATTTTTATGCATAAAGAAACTGAATGTACATATATTTATGAGATCGCATAGGACCGTCCAGACCCTTTTAAAACTGATACTTTGTTTTGGAAAGATGGCATACGACCATTGTTTAGTGCCATAATAATATGATTTGATATATTATCTCTACTATAATTGAAAGCATTGAATTATTTTAGATACACACAGTAAAACAACCCCTGCTGAGTAGTCCAACCATTTTTTAAGTAACCTATCATTCATATCAATAGCAGAATGCTGCAAGTAACCATACAGAGTGTAATGTTGTAAGATTGAGTGCCTCAATGAACGGACACTGATTACAGTGAGCTCTACATGAGCAATCAACATGGCAAGGCTGTTGTAAAATATGGTCTTCAGCAAGCACTTGCCTAGCTAGGGAATCAGCCTCTAGGAGCTGTTGTAAAATACTCAAAGGTGAGCCTGAATGATGAGGGCGCAGTCATCATATTCCTGTGGAGAGGGCATGGGCCATGGGCCCTGTCAAAAAGACTGCTAGAGCCCTGGGAATATCATTGTTTGACAAAGAGGATGGGAAACCAATTGGGCAGCTTGATTGGAACAAATCGCTAAGCTCCTCACTGTAGGCGCTTGGATGGAAAATGACAGTAAAGGTATCGTGCACAACTTGTTTTTTAAATTATTACTCTAATGGATTCAAAACGGTTCATTCTTACCGCACCATATTCTAAAAATGATTGCATTTTGATTGAATGCAGTATATATGGATTAGACATAACAGGTGTCCAGTTTTGGGGCTATGCTCTAGACAGACTTTCACCTTTCATATTTCATTTTTTCAGTTTCTTTTAACACACAATAATCCTGTGCTTAGCTATGTGTAGGACAGATGTCCATTACAGTCATCATTGTGTCTAGATGCTATTTTTCTCTGACATGTTTTATGTGTTTTCTGTTGTGGCATACAACAATAGATGTGCTTTATCTTGGTTGTTGTCCGTTCATGTCAATTCTGGTTCAATTTTCTCTTTTAATCAAAGTTCATTACAAATGATATATATACCATCGTTCTTTTTTGCTTGCAGGATGGTTCATGATATAATATTTTTATTGACCATGAGATCTTGCATTTGTTGGAACCATGCTTAGATTTTACTATATTTTCTTTACCTGGTTCGATGAAGATTCGGTATTTTAGTCTTTTACCTTGGGTTTCAATGCAATCTCAATCTCCTATTAATTCCTCATCTCCACTATAATTACATGGTTGTGCATCATAAGTTTTATTGGTGCCTTACACACCGATTAATCAAATTGGACAACAAATTTGGAGATGCCATCTTATGTTTGCAGGTGCCTTTGAACTCTGATCGCATTGAAGCTTGTGATTCTGTCTAATTCAGAGTAGTTTTTGCGTGTCTTTTTCTTGTGACTGCAATCGTGATCTTTGCTGATTTTCTATTATGAATACTTTTTATGTTAAGTAATGTTTATGGCTTGAAAGTTTGTTCCATATGCCTATCCTATGTCCTCGATTGAGTTTCTTCCATTCAGTTATGCGCATGCTTTCGATTTTTCAATTTAGCATGGCCATACGTGGATTGTACAATTCAGCTGTTTAGTAACACCGTAGATGGTGTGATGCTGATTCTTTAACAGAAATAAATTGGAAATTACAGTTTCCTAATAACTTATTCTTTTAGCTTTATATTGAATTCCCCCCAGAATTTCTGATCAACTCAGGTGGTTCTTGAACTGCTTTTGCTCTGAACATGCTTTTCAGAATCCCTGGACAAAGCACTCTGATGCTCTTATAACTACAGCAATATGGATGAAAATTTAGTATGATTTTTTTTTGCTAATGGTGAAATTGTGCAGGCTATATTAGGAGAGAAGAAATACAATATTATCTGAAGCTGGCAATCTCCTTGTTCATTGACATGGATTGCTGCGGTTCAAAAGCTTATTTTCCTTCGTGTGAAATAAGTGATAATAATCCAGTACTGAATTTCTTTAACTTGAAATGAGCAGATCTTTAATTTCTGCGCATTTGGAAAATTCGAAGTTAAATTCTTGCATTTTAAAATAAGTTATAATCCAAGTTCCATATATTGATTTGTCAGGTTCTCCTTGGAGATGTAGGCGTTGGCAAATATAGCTTGGTTCTTAAGTTTATTAAGGCACAATTTTTTGAATTTCAGGTGAATCTGTATAAATATTTTTTTTGGTACCGAGAGCCATTGACTGGATCATTAGGTTTTGGCGTCGTTGACCAGCCTGAGCCTCCCTCACATGATGCTATCGACGAGAAAGATGTTCCAACAGCGCTCGTACCCCCATGCCAATCCGAGGATGACGAGCTACAACGGCAGGCACATGATCCAGTTCGTTCCGATTCAGTTGGGTTTCCTCCTGTTTCTGATCGCTCACACTGTGGCCCATGCAGGAAATCCATGGTACAATGTCCTGATGTACTACTGTAAACTCCTTATTTAACATGAGTTTGTAAATTTTACTTTGTTTTTGTTAGGTTCCTTCTGTTATATAGCCACTCGATAATAGCAAGAATCGAGTGCAAACAATAAGTGTAAACAGAACAAAAAATCAAAAGAAACTTTTGTTGCTGTTCAATGTGATTATTAAGGAACCTTACCCTTGGTTTATGATCTCAAACAATGTGTGTTCATTCCATTACAATATGCTGTGATCCATTCTTTGCATATATTGTGTCATTCTTTTAGTCAACGACTCTAGGTAGATGTTCGTATCTTGGATCAGAAAATTGATCAAGCCTGTTTAGCAGCAACCAAAGCTTTCAACGGAATATTTTTTAGTTATGATTTATTTTTAGCTTTATGATTTAAGATATAACCATAGTGTTAGCACGGGCATTATACTAATATTGGAAAGAGCTGTAGTGGTTGATTGACGTCATCTGGGCCATGGATGTTCTGGGATTATAATGCACCAACACCGTGGCTATCCTTGTAATCTCCTTAAGCAGGCATCTACTCCCACGAGACCATTAAAACAGGGACAAAGATGCTTTCAAGATCCCTGTGTCACTTCTTTCCGTGATGCATCTCATTCCCATAACAATGAATTTTATATAGCCGAGCATAGGCGTATCATGGTGTCTCAGATAGTTGTCTAGGTAAAATGGTAAGGCATATGGTCGATGCAAAACTCAGCTCCTGGGATGTACTCTTATATAGAGGAAGAGCTGGGATATACTGAGAACAGAAAAGCTCATGCTTAGAACTTATGGAGGATACTTACAGAGATAATGAAAGCTCTGTTCTGAAATAAATAAACACTTTGTGTTTTAGGTGTCAGTACATCCAGTATACAATTTTCATTTATGGAAGTTCAGACAACCCCAAGAGTATGTCAACCAATCCTCACCTACCATATATAGTGAGTATATACAATGACATGAGCACGTTCATAACCTTTTATTTGGATCGGATCAACCATGATATAGTATCTAAACTAATGCAACATGTCAAACCACACTACATGCGCACAATTTAAACTAGATCTCCAACCTATACATAGCACTCAACTGAACACGAATGGGAGATGTGATGGTTGCAGTCTATTTGTGCGAGGCCCTGAAGAAACCCCAAAAAAAATCCTGGGCACTGGTCAGGTGCATGAATTGATCTAGGACATAACTCCATTGGGCTGCTCGCATGAAAGTGCAGCTAGCCAACCGAGCCTTGCTCTTGTCATCACAAACATAACTAACCAGTATAGGAAGCAGAGTCATTATGCACATTTTGCACGAAAGGGACAGGATAGATGGATTTGGTTAGCTCTTGGTCCAAGCCGCCTTGCACAGATAGCATGGCTATAACTCAAATCCTGTTACATCTACTATTTGAACAATTATCATTGAATGGATGTATGGCTTTAGTCTTTTCCCAAACTACTAACTCAAACTATTTGAAGCAGACAAAGACAGCCACACAAGCTCCGATCCTCTTCCCAGCAGGCAGCAGCCGTGTGATCAGAACATCGATGTTTGGCATTAGTCTTTTCCCACTGCCTCTCCTTCTCAATGCCATATATTCAGGAATCTACTGGGAGTAAAATGCCTTGCGCTCTAGCTGTTGCATGCAGGCTTTCTCCCATTCTCCCATCGAACCCGTCAGTGTTATGGAATACACAGCCATGCATTTGGAACTGATATATAGACTGGGCACCAATGCATGCATTATTGTTAAGTTTGATGCTGTCAGGCCAACCCCACCAGATGCAGAGTAAGTCCTACTATATATATATATATATAGTATAGTGATGCCTTTTCCAGGAATCTGTGAAAACGGATTAGAATAATAGATAACAAAAATCCTAATTTTTGGGATGCTGATTTATAACAAAAAAAAGTCGGGGTATTTTTTCGCGCGAAAATCGCACGCTTCGCGACTGGTGGGTTTCGAACATGTGACCTCCCGCTCACGCATCCCCTACTCTACCACTGCACTACTTAGTCACTTGTGTCTATATTCTATTTTGGTTCCCCACGTATGTACTAAACTGAGTGTAAATTGATTATTTGAGGTACTAAATGAATTCAAATCAAAACGTTGTTAACTATAAAGTTTCATAATTTTTCGAGATATACACTTTTCGTTTAGGTAGTTTTTCCATCCGAGATACTTTACATAATTTGAATTTTAAATTTGAGCTAATACAGACACAGTTTTCTATGACAAGATGAATTCAAATGAAAAAGTTGTCAACAACAAAGTTTTCTAACTTTTTGAGATCTACAAACTTTATTTTGATTGTCTGTCCATCCAAGATCGTTTGAAAAATCCGAATTTTAAAATTTTCAAATACAGACTCAATTTACATGGCAAGATGAATTCAAATGAAAAAGTTGACAACTACAAAATTTTATAACTTTTTGAGATCAACCTTTTTTAGGTCATTTGTTCATCCGATGTAGTGATACTATCGTTGTTCACAAAACTTACATATCACTTATTGGTTCCATAGAGTTCCCTAAACTATTAGAGATATGTAAGAGAAATATAAATTTTATGAACAATGTTACTTTCACTTTGTCATATGGAAAAATGACCAAAAGAAGAATTGTACATCTTGATGAGATGTACAGCTCTTATGTAAATGACTTTTTCAGCCGAGATCATTAGAAGTTTCAAAATGTTATTTAAAATTTTTATGAACCCTCATCTGTGCCGGTTCGTGTTATGAACCGGCAGTGATGACCCCTCATCCATGCCGGTTCGTAACACAAACCGGCAGTGATGTGCCGGTGGCACATCAATACCGGTTCTGAACTACCACTGCCTCATCAATTCCAGTTCGTAACACGAACCGACAGTGATGTGCCTGGAGGCACTATCAATGCCGGTTTTCTAAAATCCGGCACTGATGAGGGCGGAAGTGATGTCTAAATCTGTAGTAGTGAAAGGCACATGAAACAGAGTAACTTTATATATAGCGAAAATATTCAATATAGGTAGCATCGTATGTAGTAAAAAATGAATGTATTATTTAGTAGTAGAGAGATGTGTTAGGATTGACCAAAATTTTGCTTTTCTGAAGACCATTTAAAAAGGCAGGCACTGTCAATCATTATTTTGTCCATGTCCATATTCTATTGCATCTTGCTTGTGCCGACACTATATAAAAAAGCCACATATCCATAGTATGCTTACAGATGCGACAACTAACACGCGTCTGTAGTAGTGCAAATACACACGCTTCTTCCTAACATAGTGCGATGTTCATCGGCTTGATGCGTCCTGCAAACTTTTGTCCACACATCATTTGTTGGCAGCTCCATCTCGGCATAGTTTAGCCTTCAGACCCTGTGTCCTTGTGTTCCTAGGCAACACAGCACTGAGAATGAGGTCATCGCTCCAAATCAACACCTTGTGTCCTTCGTCCGCTCTATGCCATTAACTATGCATAAGAGTTGATGTCTAGCAATGCATAGTTGGTGTCTCAGGTGAGTTGTCTAGCAATACAAAACACAGATGCTGAGGCACCCATATATGCGAAGGGCCGGGTTACAGTGAGAACAGACAAGCCACTTACAAGGTAACACATGCAGGAGACGGAGAAAGAGAATGAAAGCTCTGCTTTCAAATAAATAAACGCTTTGTCTTTTAACGTGTCACTATATCCAAACTTATAGCCCAGCCTTCTTGTACAGTATTTGTCCTTCCTAGTTCTCACCGTACTGGTAAACAAAAGTGTATATATGATCGATGCACAAGGCAGGGGATGAGTCTCCTATGCATATGCAAGGGGCCGGGCTATGGTCAGAAGAGTGTTGTGTTCTGGGATCGACAAGAGTGTAGATCAGAGGGTGGTTCTTGGATAAACAAGTATAGAATCTTCAAGTGCACCATGACTGGTGCACGAACCAGAGAGAAGGGGAGAGGAGAGGAGAACAGAGAGGGAGAAGGAGATGCAGTGGAGAGGCATATCATCGGGCTTGTAGTAGACGAGGCGTCCATGGCCTCGCTGGTTCGTCGGGGACGATCTGCGCTAGGGTAGCGACGGGCGGTGCAGCGGCGACGCTGGTGGAACTTTCCGTCGCCTACAGCGCCTCTTCTCGATCGGTCTAGGTTAGGGCAGAGGGGTGGCGGCTGGCAGGTGAACCTTGTGGTGAGAGCCAGTGGCCCCCACTCCCTCTTATATGGCGCTGTGCGACGGGGGACCACCAGCCGTGTATTGGGCTGGGCATCCCCAATCAGGATGCGAGGTCAAGGCCCAAGTGGCCGTTGGGCCATCTTGGTGG
>DXKC01101392.1:0-10241 GCA_031170775.1 Cymbopogon citratus
CATGGGCACCTCTGAAAATAAAGATCTTCCTCTGTCTAGCATTCAGATGTAGGCATTGGACAGCCGACCGGCGGAGACGCCACGGTCTGGAAGCCAGGGATCGTTGCTTCCTGTGCGACCAAGTGGAAGAAACCATCGATCACATCATGACCCTCTGCCCCTTCACCAGAGAGGTATGGTTCTACGTCCTTCATGCACTCAGCTTGCAGCTGCCACACCACGCACAAACGACAATATCATGGTGGATACGGCTACGATCGCAGCATAATGGGGAATGGCGTGCCGGGATGGACTCCCTGTTCGCTTTGGTCTCATGGCAGATATGGAAGGAGCGCAACGCTAGATGCTTCAGAGATGCGACCACAACGGTCGTCGACATTCTACAATTGATAAAGGCGGAAGCGGATCGTTGGATCCAGGCAGGCGCTTGAGCTGCTTAGCCGACGGCTAGTCTAGGCGAGAAGTCTTCTTTTTTAGAAAGTCCATTGTAAAATGTAGCGTTTGTCATTTTTGCGCCGGAAACGGCATCTTGTACATAAACTTCTTTTCTTCTAATACAAAGATACGCACACTCGTGCGTATTCGCGAAAAAAAGTATTATGCCACTGTAGCTAGCTCTGATTGTGAATTCGTCAATGACTCCCTCTGCTATAGACACCAGTACTCAGTTCCATCATCATCCTGTATTGATGCATGATCATGGCAAGATTCCATCATTTTTTTGAAAAATTCAGCAGGGGAGGCCCCTACCTCTCTTTTTCATTTTATATTTAAAAAGGAGGATACAAAGTACAATATTTACAGATTACAAGGCCATCAAGACCCAAAAGAAAAAAAGCAATAAAACCTAAGTGTAATTCTCACACCAAACCAAAAGGTGATCCCTAACCTTTTTCTTGGACTTGATACAAACCAATCCAAGTTCCTCTTTGAATTCTTTCTTCCATTGAAGCTAAGAGTAAGTTTTGCCATCGAAGATGACCCCATTTCTTGTAGTCCAAATAATCCAGCAAGCAGTGATAACAATCTCCCCAAAAATGAAACTTCCAAACTGGTTTCTTGCTTGACATATCATATCTAAGGGTTCCAAAGAACTATTCCAATTAATACCAATTGTATTCCAACAAGCAGTACTAACTGGACAAGTGAAGAACAAGTGAAAACAAGTCTCCTCCACATTAAGATTGCAAAGCACACAACTGTAATCAGGCAAATTCCTGTTCTTTCTCCTTAACAGATTTCTTATGTTCAGTCTATCAATTAAGAGTAACCAGAAGAAGAACTTGTGTTTACCCAAATTACCTGATAACCATAACCATTTAAAAAGAGGAGAAGTGTCACCCTCTTTCTTGTTTAAGATCTTGTAGAGCTTGGATGGAGTATATGCTTTTGAACCCCAGGAGTAAAGCCATTCATCATCATTATCAACATCCCAGGAAAAGGTATTGACAATCTGATCCAATTCAAATAATTGTAACCCAGCCTGCTGGGAGAGTGGCAGAAAGAATATATCCTCAATATTTTTGTCCAGATAAAATCTTATAGAACATCTAGGCTTTCTAGCAAAACTATATAATTCAGGTAAAGAGTGACTAATCAAGTTATCATGCCATTTGTCCTGCCAAAACATAGCTGAATTTCCTTTTGAAGGCACACATTTGGATATCTTTCTAAAAACATCAGAAAGTTTAAGCAAGTCCTGCCACCAGAAAGATCCTACAGGAGTTTTACCATGAGGAGCAAAATGATCATTTCTGTACAACTTTTCCCACGTTAGTTTCACCCAGGGAACATTGGCATGGTTGTAGAATTTATCTAAATGCTTGAGCAATAAAGATGTATTCTGATTTTGAAGGTCAATGATACCAAGACCACCATCTTCTTTGGATTTACAAGCCAATGTCCAAGAAGCCAAACATGTGCCTTTCCTATTTATGTCCCCACCACTCCATAGACAATGTTGTAGAATTTATCTAAATGCTTGATCAATAAAGATGTATTCTGATTTTGAAGGTCAATGATACCAAGACCACCATCTTCTTTGGATTTACAAGCCAATGTCCAAGAAGACAAACATGTGCCTTTCCTGTTTATGTCACCACCACTCCATAGACAATGTTTTCTATACCTGTCAATTTTCTCAATCAACTGTGGAGGTAATTGCAAACTGCACATGTAAAAAGTGGACAGAGCTGTAAATACAGAATTCACAAAAATTAGTTTGCCATGATAAGAAAGCATTTTGCTAAACCCCCCCAATCTTCTCTCAATTCTACAAACAATAGGATTGAATTCCTGAATACTGGGTCTTGTAGTGCCAAGTGGAAGCCCCAGATAAGTAAATGGCATAGTTCCAACCATGCAACCAAATGTATTTGCCATATGATTAGCTTCTTCATCAGTCATGTTGATAGGCACCAGAGAAGACTTACTGAAATTGACATGCAAACCTGTACTATCTGAATAAGATCGAAGAATTCCTTTGAAATTAAACAGGACATTTGCATCAGCTGGTAAAATCAATAATGTATCATCTGCATATTGCACAATTGGGAAATCACCACCAAAGCTATCATGTAAAGGATGCTTTAAAACACCCATATTCCAAGCTTTGTTCACAATAGTCTGTAGGAAGTCAGCAGCAATGACAAATAATAAAGGGGACAATGGATCCCCCTGTCCCCCCCCCCCCCCCTTTTACAAATAAAACTTTTTCCAGGAATTCCATTACGAAGAATAGCAGATGATGCTGACTCAAGAATGCTTTTCATCCAATTTATCCATTTTTCAGGAAATCCTTTATGCCTTAAGACCTCAAGAATAAAAGGATGTTCAATTTTATCAAAAGCCTTTTCAAAGTCCAACTTAAGTATAACAATCTTCTTTTTAGATTTATGACATAGATGTAGAAACTGGAAAGCCCAAGCAAGACAATCTTGTATTGTCCTTCCTTTAATAAATCCATAATGATTTTCATGAATCAACAGTGGCATAAAGGATTGCAATCTTGTAGTATCTTTGTGATGCATTTGAAAGAATAATTGAGAAGTGAAATGGGTCTAAAATCATTGACAGTAGCAGGGTTGTCCTTTTTTGGGGATGAGAGCAATGAAAGAGTTACTTATACTAGTCAGGTCCAGGTTACCATTACTAAAAACAGTGAACATCCTCAGAAAATCCTGTTTTAGAATCTGCCAACATTTTGTAATAAACATACCGTTGAATCCATCTGGACCTACTGCATGATCATTTGGTAAGCTCTTGATAGTGTGTTCAATTTCCTCTGGGGTGAATGGATCATCAATTCCTGCATGATCATGGCTTTCCAGAAGACTAGAAAGATTGAAGATAATCCCTCTGAAATCAGTAGTACCAAGCCATTCGTTAAAGGATTCAAACAGATGTTGTGCCTTCTGATCATGATCTGAAATAAGAGTATTATCATAGTCACTTAAAGTTACAATAAAATTTTTCCTGTGACTTTAAGTATCCATAGCATGAAAGAAGCTTGTATTCTCATCACCATATTGGACCCATCTCACTGTATTTCTTTGTTTCCAATAAATTCTCTGCCTTTCTAATAAAGAATTCAGATGTTGCTTTGTTAAACTTCTTAGAATAACTTCTTGAGTACCCAAAGGTCTCTGCTCCTCCAGACCATCCAAAAGAAGCAAAACCCAGTTACAGTTATGGATTAGCTTATTCAGATTGGAGAAACTGGCACTCCATCTTTTAAGACCATGCCTGACCTGTTTCATTCTTACTACAATATTCTTTGTAGGATTAGCATAAAAGGGTGCATTATTCCAGTGTAGGTCCACTGTACTATTGAAATCAGCATGCTCAACCCAATGGTTTTCAAATCTAAAAGTACCAGCCCTAGGTATACTAGTACCAATACTAATCACAAAAGGAGTATGATCAGAAATAGGTCTAGATAATACTTGAACTTGTATTGCCGGATACCTGGTAACCCAACCTGAAGAGGTGAAGACCCAATCTAATTTAACAAGCAGTGGATCATCTTGCATATTACTCCATGTGAATCTCTGTCAGTGAAAGGAATTTCTGAAACATCAAGATCAAAGATTAGATTATTAAACATTGCCATGTCCCCAGCATTACCACCTGGCTTGTTCCTGTCATCACTGGATCTATATAGATTGAAATCCCCAGCAACAATCCAGTCATCAAAATTAGACTTATCCAAGTTTAGCAACCATGTTACAAAGGCAAACTTCTCAGCCGAAGAGGAGGAAGGACCATATATATTAGAGAGATGAAAACTGCTATTGTTCAGATGACAGTCAAATTTCATTGTGAGGGCATAATTGTTAGCCTGAACTAGAGTACCAGTAAGTATACTACTATTCCAAAATTGTAAGGAGGCCACCAGATGCACCAGAGGAAGGAGAGTAGAAGAATTTATCCAAATTCCTGGGCAAAACTTTTTTATATAGTAGGGGTCAAAACTTTCCCTTTTGGTCTCTTGCAAACAAAGGATGTGACAAGTACTCTCACTGATCTTTGCTCGAATAGCATCCCATTTTTCCTGAGCATTTATCCCTCTAATGTTCCAGACCAAAATTTTAATATTTCTGGTACTATTCATCATAAACTAGTGTAGGGTAGATAAGGATGATCACCTAATGCATCACACATTAGTGCTATTGTTCCAGCATGATTGACCCGGGAGTTACACGATAGGGAGCAGATGAAAAAGGAGGGAACAAAAGGATAAAGATGTTGAGAAGCAATCCATCCACAAGAACAACAGGTATACTCCACATAACATAAACCAGCAGATTCCATTGACATAGGACAAAGGTTCAAGCAGTACACAAACTTAAGATAACACAGCCACCAAGCAACAACTATACATTTATTTGGCCTGCTCGCAGGCAAGGCAACCAAAGGCTATGACTGACACCAGAACAACTCAAAAAAAGGAGGCAAAGAAGAAACCTCCCACAGCAACACACCATCCACTTTACTCTTCATCGTCATTGAGATCCTCCTGAAGGAAAGCTGCAGACACATCCTTAGGATGGATCTGGAGGAAGCCAGTAACAACACCCATCGCCACACTAGTGTTCAAATAAGGAGCTGGAGCTGGTGGAGATGATTGCTAGTGGCTTGGGGTTGAGGACTTCTACAACAGACTTCTTCTTGAACCCTCCGGACTTCTTAGCTTGCCTCGTGCTGCGCCTAAGAAACTCATTAGGAATAGGTTCCTTGAGCTTCTTGGCCCTTCTCTTGTTTGGTGTGAACTGATTAGGCTGCAGGATCATCACCACATCATCATCCTCATCAAACACTTCTTTGATTTCATCAATGGTAGCTTTAACAGCAGACTCCCCCTCCTGATTGGGTAGTATATAAAAGAGGTGGGCTAGATCATAAGTGGAGGTAAAATAGGAAGGAACAGATAAATCAAGATCAATGTCACTAACAGAGAGAGTAGCAACAATGCTAGAGAAGGGATTTATGGTAACAAAGGAGGATACCTTCTCAAACAGCTTCCTCTTAACTGAACGAGGCATATCCAGATTGACAATAGGAGCTTTACCCAACTTGTCATCTAGATTGACAACAGGAGCTTTACCCAACTTGTCAGCATTCAAACTTTTGTCTTTAGTGACACTAACAGTATCAACAAGCAAATCTGAAACAGTGTCACTGTCACCAAAATCTGAAGCCTTGATAATCATATTACCATCCTGCAACTGAGGCTTGAAATTTCCTAAGACAGGATTAACAAATGCCCTGCTAGTACCCTCAGTCATACCAACAGTACAGACAGGAGCTGGTAAAACAGGAGTAGGAGTCACTGGATCAGTAGCAAGTACTCCAGCACCATAACTAGAAACAGCCAGATTGCCTGCAGACTTATCCCTCTTCTCCACTAACTGTTCCTCACATTCTAGCAGAATCTCTGTCTGAGCAAGACTACCCAACTGAGAAGCAACAGCAGTCATTTCAGGAACAACTGGACCACTAGTAACATTCTGCATCTGAGATACCTCTGTCACCACAGCCTGAATAGCATTCCTAACTACACCACCGCTAGCAAGAACAGCATCCCCAGCAACAGCAATACCACCAGTACCAACATTACCCCCAGCACCCTCAACTTGTAAAACACCATCAGCAACTGAACCACCTCTAGTATTTTGATTCAGGTCTACTTCTACCTCTACACCCACAGATGCATTCCTGCTAACATTACCCCCCACTCCTCCATCATGCATCACTATATCTCCAGCAATATCTGGGTTGCCTTGAGTACCCTGATTCTCAGGTGTTGGCATTGGTCCATTCCAGTGTGGAGCCTGAGGAGGAATGGGATGGAGAGGCCCAACAGCCATAGGACCATCTTCATCAGGTAACACAATAGCATTGTTTCTCTTTAAAACATAGACAGAAATGGTCCACGTTTTACCCCTAATAGGCAATCCTGCACCCACTGTGACCGAGGCTGGTATTTTCCTATCATCCTTTAGATAGACACAAACTATGATAGCAGCATGAGTCTGATTTTCACACCAACATTCCATAATCCCAAAATCAGAAACTGACTTTGCCATAATGTCATCACAACGTAAATCAGCAGGAAACCCTAACATCATTACCCAAGCCTCTCTATCCAAATCTAAGCTCCTAGCATTTTCAGCCTCATCATGTCCAATCACAATCATGCTATAGTTTCCAAACTCAAATATAGGACCAATGAACCTCTCCCGATCTAAAGATGAGTTAAACCGAACAAATGCATCACCCAAAGGACATGGTTCAATCTCCTGGACACTAGTGCCATGAACATCCTTAAAAAACTTACGAAGCTCCCTGGAGAGAGGACCGAAATCATCCTTGTTGACAGGCGGCTGGAGCTTGACAATCGCCAGGTCTTCATTGTACTTGGTGTAGCAGCTAGCAACAAAGACTTCATATTGAAGGAGAGGTTGAGCCTGAGGAAGCTCAATCTGCCACCCTTCCGGCACAAATGGCCGTGGATCAATGGCAAAGTTCGCCATGGACGACGACGGACCCGAGGAGAGTGGGGTTATGAGCGGTGGAGTGTTTGAGTTGTCAAGGGGAATGCTAGAGTGCTCCGCCCCTGAGTTAAATACCATACCAACCCCTGGCTCTCCACCTTCCAAGTTAACAGGCTGCAAATCTGGAACAGATTGGGCTCCAATTGGGCTGGAGATATCGCTCATTGCCAAAAGACGGTCAGATTTCCAGAAATGCTCCAAAGTTGCATATTCTCCCGAAAGACAAGGCAGACACCTAACTGAGCGGGCTTTATAGTATTAGGCCGGCCCATTACATATCCCACAGGTCCAAGAAAACATGAGCCCAGGAGAAGCACGATTTGAATTTGAAAGATTGGCATGCTGCCGATTGATGAGAATTGAATTACCATTAGGAGCAGTAAAAGCAGAGGCAAGGGAAGTGGAAACCGTAGCTTTAGGAACCCAACGGTAAGGTTCCTTCTTCTCCAATTCCGGCGATCACGGGCGACGATCCGGAAAAGACAGCCTACTAAAGACTGATGATTTAGGAACAGAAATAGGAGAAGATCGAACCACCTCAACATTACTTTTTTTAAGAGGAGCTGCAGGGATAGATTTGCCTTTTGGACCAACAAGGGTCCATTCTGCCTCTTTCTCCAAGCACCAAGCATCAAATTCCTTAACCCAGTTAGCCCCTCCATGTCCCCACAAAGAGAAGAAGACCGCAAAATGCTTGCAAAGAAAGGACTTTTGATGATAGATTAATAAACCGACTTTCTTGCAAGAAACTTTGAAACTAAACATCCAACCAGAGAGGAAGGGGACTTGAAAATCTTTGCCAATGCCACCCAGGCAAGATTGCAAGAGTATACCAACAGAATCCTCGTTGAGCTTTACAGCTGAACGACCAAAAGATGCCACAAGAGTGAAGAAAGCACTGGAGGGGAACGGGCTAACCGAGCAGTTGAAGTGCTGATTGACCAAGTTATCAAACTCGATCCCTGGACTAAAGTCCAGATCCGAAAGGCCCACCATGAGAGAGGAGAAGAGAACTCCTAGGGCACCTAGTGCAGAGCGCCATCACCGGCGACGAGGCCCAGCTTGGAGTTGATGTTGGCGATGGCTACGGTGGCGCCACATCGGACGACGACGATGGCAGACTTATTCTAGCAATTGGTGAATGCATCCAAAGGGCTGTCTGAGAGGGGAGAGCAAACACCGCGAATATAGGAGGAGGCTGAGTTTGTAAGACGGTGCAAGTTTTGCTAATATTCCATCATATGGTGCGAATGGGAAGCATCTGGATGTTATGTTGCGCCTACTATGAGTCCATGACTGCGGTGTTGAGTCCTCAACGCCACATAGGCATTTTGTCTCATCGTACGTCTCCCATGGGATCCTGGCACGACATAGTCATTGTGCAGTAGTGTCGTCGCGGATAGAGGTCGAGATACACATAAAGTCTTTGTGTCCTACAGAGCACATCCGGTTGCGTCGCCTTTGTGTGTTAAATTGGGTGTGGATCCTGGGTCCATAGTAGCTCTGTACGCTCCAAGAGTAGATCATTGACACGTGTGAATAACCAGCACAACGTGCAGCACGCCAGCACCTGGCTCCTGCTTGAATGCATGATGTTCTTTGGGCTCCTCGATTCAAGACTCTACACATGGCTAGCTAGTGTCCGCATGATATTCTACAGTCACGTGTCATCCGCCAACTATGGTGGTGCACGTACGGGAGATGGTTTGGATCCCAGGCACACCAAATTCAGTTATCATCATCATGGCAAAACTCGGTAATAATTGAACTTCTTTATTTATGAACAGAACAATTCAATTCAATTGTTCCCTACAGTTCAGTTATATTAACACAAATAATGTTTTAAACCCTCCGAATAGGAGCCAAATTTATACTGTCAGTGGATAATCAACACTTCAGCAGTGATCAGAGTTGCCTATCAATGCCGGTTCCGTAACCTGGCAGTCATAAAATCTAACAATACTGTGGGGCCAAAGCATTACCCGGCAGTGATAGGACATTGCCAGTTAAGGTCATGTTCCGACAATTAAGACCATGAACAGGTGGTGATACGGTGAGTGTCATTGCCAGTTATGGCCACATTTCGGGCACTGGCAGCCCCGGTAGCACTGCCAGATCAGTGCACACCCAACAATGAATAGTTTGAGTGTCACTGCCAGCCAATACTACAACACAGACAGTTATTTTTTTAAATAGACTAGAGAATTCTCATTACCATCATATTTCTCACAATATAGAATACAATGGGCATCTACCACGGTCGTCAATTCGGCACACACCACTTAGGCCTGGACTTGGATGTCACCAACTCGTTCGTCAAGAACACCACTGTACCACCTGTGTGCACCACCGGTGACCTAGCCATGGGCGGCACTGTCACACCAAGGAGGAGTGACCGAGACAGAGGTGGATTGACAGGCAAACATCAATGACTCACCTTCTGCGGATCTCCTGTTCCTGAACCCAAGCAGGGGGTTGCGGTAGGCAATGTGGTTGGGTACCAGATCGTTCCGGTGAGTAATGGACGTGTCGCTGCAGGCGGACAATGACTACACCAAGAGGCCACTGAGGATGATGCCCTACAAAGGTATGACAAGTGGGCGATAGGGCTGTACACACTGAGCAGGACACCGGAGAAGATAGCCTGGGAACCTTGAGCAAGGGGAACAGAGGCATTGTGTTGTGGTACATGGTGAACCTGCACCACATCTCGTAAAAGGAGGACTTCTCGGTGATGTCCAAGCGCATTTGAGCAGCGCTCAGCCAACTTCCTAGTAATCTGGTTGATTCGGACCAAGCCACTGGGTGAACGGTTCTTACAACATCGTGTCCGTGTGATGAGAGGTCATGGTGGATGGATGCTGCAAGGCTAACACATATGACCATCATGTTGTTCGCATTGCTGCTGGTCCGTGTTCACTCTATGGCTATGCAATGCGGATCCATGTGGTTTGCATAGATCAAATACAATTAAGGGTTGTTTGGTTTGCATAGATCAAATACAATTAAGGGTTGTTTGGTTTCATACCCAACAATGAATAAGCAGGGGTGCCATGGTCCAGACCTATGTAGGATGGAACCATCCAAACAACCCGTCTACGTATGGATGTGATCTAACCTTGATATTTATTTACAGTCTCTATGGCACTCAATAAATGAACTACATGTCAGACACACAACCACTGC
>DXKC01101393.1:0-10649 GCA_031170775.1 Cymbopogon citratus
ATAATATATATAGTTTGTTGCTTCAGCTGTTGGAAGCCTGAAGAGTGCACAAGTAAAGAATATTACCTTGACACAGTTCATGTATCCAGGTTAATTTTTGCAGTTTTCACTCCAGATATAGATCACTGGAGTGGAGTTCAGAAATGTCTTGCAATTTTGTAAAGTATAGTAAGCCTCATGCAGAATAAGAAATGTAAGTACCCTCAAATGGTTGTGGGTACAGTGTTAAGTTTTGGCGAGATGTGTAATAAATCCACAACAGTTACTAACACTCGCACTTGGAGCTCTATTGTGGAAAAGCTCCAAGAAAACAGTTGGTGTATCATCTGTGATGCAGAGCTATGCTATAGCAAGATAACATTAAGATATCACTAGTAATAGAGAGCTATGTAATAGCAAGTTATGAGGCTACGGGACAGGCGAAATGGTGAAGAGGTTTTGTACCCAGAACTGATAATGGTTAACAACAGCAATAACCATTTTAGTAAAGTTTACTCCTATGACAATGAATCAAGTGTGATGCCAAACACATTGACAACAGTTAAACATTGTAAAGGAAATAGTCCGGAATCATATTAAAATTAATGAACAGAAACGGACAAGCAAATGCTTGCGGATCCTCTTACCAAAGGCTTACCACCTAGTGTGTTTGGAGAACGCACAGTCGACATGGGTTTATGGTATAGCCTATGATTTCCGGACAACAAAATGGCCCAACGAATAAAAGAAATTTGTTTCAGATGAGAGAAGTGTATTGTAGATGTTAAGTCTATTGGCCGTAGACCATGACGACGGAGCAGTTCTGTGCACCAATCTATGATGGAATGAATAAAGAAAACAAACTAAGACAAAGAGTATAGAAAAAGAACAGATGAGATCAAGGGGGAGAATGTTAGGTTGATCTCACCCGTCTTGACCCAACGGTCAAGACAGACCCCTTGACCATGTCCTGATTGGGGATACCCAGCCCAATACATGGCTGGTGGGCCCCCGTCGCGCAGCGCCATATAAGGGGAGTGGGGGCCATTGGCTCAGATCATGAGGTTCACCAGACAGCCGCCACCCCACTGTCCTAACCCTAGACCGATCGTGTGGAGGCGCTGCCAGCAACGGGAAGCTCCACCCAGCCACTGCATCATCGTCACCAGAACGCCGTCGCCACGCTTCACCACCTATCGCCGGATCTTCGCCAAGCCCAAGGTTTGCCTCCTGATCTCTCTTTCCCTTTCTCTGTCTCTCCTCTCTCTCTCTGGTTCGTGCTCCAATCCTGGCGCACTTGAAGATCTACTCATTCATTCATTTGCAAGAGAAGATACCCTCTGATCTACACCTAGAAACGATCCAGAAAACTAACAATAAGGATCCCTTTGTCCCCTGCAAGCATCAATGGGCATAACAAGACAATATCGTCTTAACGTATTTGAAATGCAAGCAAAGCCTATGACAGAACGTATACCATGTACACGAAACATATAGATGAATTCAGATGTACATTAGTTACCATTTTTTCATGATTGTTCATTTGTTCTAACAGGGTCTGGCAAAACTAAATAATAAATATACAAAACCAACGCCCAGATATATCCATTGATTTTACAAGTTATCTAGGTAAAACTGGGAACGCCTATGGTCTTTATAACTAACTAATGCTGACGGCCTGATACCAACCAAAAACATAAAAACTGTAAATATATGTAAAATGAGAAATTTGTCTGTAAAAGCCTGGTAACATGACTGGAGCAATAAATTTACACTTTTTCTGTATTTTGTCTGTGTGATCCTTGCTCTGACTATACTCCCAATTTTTTTTTGTCATTGGATTCTACTTTGAGATATGTTTGTTGACTCCATAATTGTTGTTGCTTGATACACTATGCATTTTAGTATGTTGCCCTAAAAGTTTAAACTTTACCATACCCACTGGAGTTGAGTTGCTCATTTGCTTAAGTTCTCCACTCATTTCGCCTTCCAGCGCTCATTTGCTTGAGCTCTCCCCCCATTTTGCCTCCCCTTCACCACTTAGGTGCTTCCATCGCCACCCATGCAATGAGGCCATAGCCCATAGCGCACCAGTATGCAAAGATAAATTAAAAATGCTTTGCAGCAACAACAATAAAAAAACACAGATTATAGTATCTAATAGTGCAAAATAAAAAATATTTAGGATTCAGCAGGAAAAAATAGTTAATAAGCAGAAAAGGGAGTTAAAAGGCAACATTTTATTTGGTGGCTCTTGTCTTAACCTTTTTCCTAACAAAGCACCAGGCAAACAAGGAGAAAATGATAATTGCCACTGTAATCTAGACTTTAACAATGCATTGAACCCTCACCTTCGAAGTGAAATAGACCCTCATCACCAATCCTGCATGAGTCCAAGTTAAAGCACTCCAAGCTGATGAAATCTGAAAGGAACAGTTTTCTCATTACACACGAATCAATACTAAGGCCCCTTAATTTTATAAGACCTACAAAGCAGTGCCAGCAAAATGTAAATGAACAAAACAAAATTTGTAGTCATGAAGGATATGGAATTTAGAGGCAATCAGCCAGCTTGCAGCAATTAGGGCAATGTTCCTGTAAAATGATCACAAAGAACAAAGATGCATTCCATCAAGGTGGCATGCACCAAGAGAAGTTGCTGCATTTTTTTAGAGCTAACATAGTAGTCTTCTTGGATAAGATAGTCTTTTGAGTGCATACTTACATCTGAAGCAGTTCATGCCAGAATCAGTTATGCGAGCTCCAAATAGGTCAAGGTGTGTCAATCCAGTGAAACCTGCAATAACCAAATGATCTTAATTAATGCCATGATATATTACATACAATAGGCTAAATAAATGATTAAAACAGGTACATTACAAACTCCAGTTGGGTTCACAGTGTATAGATCAGAACTGAATCGTTAGCTTAGGAGTCCTGCTGCCAGATTGAATAAAAAATAATGCTTATAGCTTATATGAAATCTTTAGTTCACCGCCCTCAGTGAATCAGAACATAAATATAGTGTACTATAGTTTGGAAAACAACGAGTTGTTCCTCTTCACACATTGCTTCTTGAACATCTGAAGATAATATATAAAGTTTTAATATTAATGACTCAAAATTGGTACTCGAAACAAACAAACAAACAATACTAATCAGCTAGAATAAAAAAGGTTAGGAAAATGGTAGCTTTTTATGACAACACCAGCTGTATTTTCAGGCCCACAAATATGTAAACTTCTGTAAATACTGGATGAAATATGACAAATATGTCTGGCTAACCAAAAGTTTTCCCTTCGCCCAACAGGAGAAAGCTGTGCAGAATCAAAGGCACGCCTCAAATAAACACCAGCTGACTTATGCTTCTTGCTGAAGGCAAGTATGTCTTTCTAGGATGAAGGGCAAAGGAGGCTAATCAGTATTGACTCGCAAAGACAAATCAGAAGCCACACGACAATGGCAGCTAAGCACCAGCCCATGCCCATGAATCCAAAAATTTAATGAAATGGAAGCATGTGGTTTGGCAATACTATAAAAATTTAGCTAGTACGGTCCATTGCAATGGGATTTCTATGAAGGCATACTCGCTACTGCTTATCCATGAGACAACAAACAGATAGGTAACATGCATACAACTGAGACAATTAGATCTACTCTTAAAAGTGATATACTAAAAGGGCCGATGCATTTTCGAAAAAAAAGGGCCGAGTACAGGGATATGTGATGACATAGTTCAGATCAATAGAACTGTACAAAGCATGCTAAATACCAGTGTGTGAGACAAGAGATTGTTTCAAAGTTTTAAAATTATTAGCACAAATAAATTAAATGGGTTGAGGTCACACTAAGTAACAGATCATATACATTGCAAAATTAGACTAATAGGTAAAATCTTGTACAAGTTAGAATGGTGAAGAAACATGATGCTAAAAGGTTAAGCTGCAGACACCGTTGTTGTGGAAAATAATAATATAATTAATTAGGCTATGCATCCAATTTAACAAAACAAAAAGTAATTATTATTTCATTGAGTTATTATTTAAGTAAAAAAGAGTTGTGATTAAATATCTGGTATAGAATAATTTGCTTTAAATGAGATGTAGTATCTTAACGGTGGTCTGATTAGAAGTGTATGCGGAAAAAGTAGGTCACCAATAAAGAACTGAACCGAATTTAATACTAATTGGAAGCAGGAGTATATGCGAATAAATGATAGAACAATATCTATATCAGGAATGGGGACAATGTACTCAATTCTGCGGGATAATGGCATAATCTAGAAGCATTTTAACAGAAAATAATTACGGCGCAAGAATCTATAACAACAAACGGAATGGAGGTGGTGGGGAGAAAGATCTAGCAGCGTATAAGAAAATAAAAAAGTGTAAGCAAGTAACAAAAGGGAAGATCTAGCTAGGGCAATGGGATAAGAAGCTATGCCAAAAGTGAATGCAGAAAGAAACCTAGTCACAACTACCAAGATATGAGTGGCAGAGCAGGATTAGATTATAGAACTGGTGCATGGATGATAACAAGAGATCTGAAGCGACTAAGACGAAATGATGTTTTGAGGCGAACAGGCTGCATTCAAACAGGGAAAAGGAGCAAAGGGATATTAAGAAGAAATCTAGTAGGTGAGGAAAGGGGAAGATGAATCCGCAGGAAGAATAATCATGTAAAAAGGAAACATGTTAATAAACGTTTAGTGCAGTTCATGAGTTCAGATAGCTATGGTTTTTTAATGAAAGCGGTGTGGTTGTAGTATGAGTATTAATTTAGAGAATAGACTGCATTTAAGAATATAAGTGTTTAAAAAAATTAACAAAATATTGATCAGTACAGGTACATTGGAAAATAAAAATTAGAAGGCTGCATAGACATGCACCATAAATCATAATGAATCTACATTAGAAAATAGAAATTAGAAACTGGGATCGACGCACACCATATTCATATTGACTCAGTAGAGTTCTTCAAAAGGCTAAATAAGAAATATTAAGACATATAATTAGGAAGAACCAATGAACATGCAAACAGGAAAAATAATGATAACAGTGATTAAAACGAAATGGAAGAATTAAAGAATTGTCATGTATGGTCACAAAAGAACCGTATAACAGTGGTGACGATACTTTGAAGCTATAAACATGGATGGTTTGATTCAGGTAGAATAATTCTGATCTTTCAACAGCATAATGATTCAGGCAAAAGTGATATAAGCAGTTGGTAGGTTCTCTTTGGATTCTCGACTTCACCAGCTAATGTACTAATTGAATACCAATATTTGAGGTTCCAAAACAGTGCATTCAGATACAATCCCCAATCTACATTCCTCACGTCCATTTCAAGCCACCTTGAAGCTTCAATCCTTGGAATACCAATCAATCCCTTCACAAAGAATGGGAGAGACAACACACCAAGAAAGAGTTCATATATGTAAGCGCAACTGTGAGGATAAGCACTACTAAGGTACTTGGGAGCCTGCCTCCAAGAGCCGGAACACTGGACTTGACATAGTCTAGAAAAAATAGAGAGCATTATCTACGACACTGCTGAGCACTTTGCCCGTCCTGGCTGAAAACCCCAGATGGACCAAAAGCTGAAGAAACCTGGACAACATAACCACCTTTCTCTGGAAACATTGTGCCCATCTCAGCGGTGATTAGAGCTTCTGGAACGCTCCATATGAGCGCAAACAGAAGAAAGCCCACAATTGCTAGTAGTGGCCCAGCAGCCTGGACACTATCCTCAAACCATGGAAACCTTGGGGGTGTCATGCCCTCCCTTACAGTCTTCGCCCTCACTGCCACTGTAGTACTTGACACCAACACGATCCCCCATTGCAAGACAGGCTGAATTTGCTCCTGTTATTGCCGTGTTCCTCAAATTCTGCAATTGGTAAGCCAAATAGTCAGACATACCCAAGCATATGGTTGTTTCTTGTTTCAGCATGAATGGATATGACCAGCATGAGTGATTGTAAGGGGGGAAAAGTCAGTGTCTTCAAATTCTCCATTGAGCAGACAACTAGTTTATTGTGTTCAGATTATATGATACTCAGATATACTAGTGTCTGAATGTATGTTCATGGAGAACAATGGGCAATAGTAATAGTCAGAACAGAAATCCAGTGAAAGTTAAATATTATTTTGGATAATGCTAGAAAGTCCGGTCACTCAGTAGAACCAACACTAATGTTGTGGCCTTGTAGGGCAAAATCAATCCATTTCACTTCTGCATAGAACATGCAGGCTATCTCTTGCTTATATATAACAGAATCTGAAAAATTGGGTTCTGACTTATGAATGTTTGGTGGGAATAATGAGGCCCTACTACTTTGTGTTTTGAAGGCTGAAGGCCAATAAAAACTAGAGTACAAAAAAGAAATAAGGAACATAGTTAAGTAATTAGCACACATACTCCAAGATCAAAGGGATTATGTTGGGACAATGCCTTGCCTGGAGAACTTCAACAGTAATGCTAGGTACCTTGTACATTACGTGATTAGAATAATCCTTTGGTAGTTAATTAAGGCACACATCTATATCTATCTATACTATAAGGCAAATCTTCTTTAGGTCAAATCTTTCCTTCAAGATCAACAACTCACAGCACACCTGCTACGAAGGCGATGGTTGAGATTAGAAGTTTGATCAGGATCTTACGCCCTTCGAACTCACGTCGCCCCCGCACCCTCCCCACGCACGTCTTGCTGCGGTCAGGGATCGAATCCCGCGAGCGACTGTGAAAGAAATCACTGAAAAAGAAAAATACAGAAAAAAACACACACACAAGGAAACACACGATCTAATTTACAAACTCATCCTGTTCATCTCTCGTGAGGACGCCGATCTTCATCCACAAGCCCGAGCCACGCCGTGTGGATCCGCACCGAACACTTCCGCTGCCGGTCGCAATCGTCGTAGCAGACACGAAGACACAGCAGCGTTGAGGCTGTCGTGATCTTCGGCTGCAGGAGGAGTAGGACGCCCACGCCGCCGCGCTCGCCCTAAACATGCGAAACCCTAGGTTTTGGGGCTGTGATGGTGGCGGCGGCGTTCATCTGCATGGATGACGAGGATCAAGAAGCTGGATCACACCTCCTCCATCTCCTGTCGGGAATGAAGATTTGCCTGCATGCAGTCCCGTGCACTTACCCTCTTCAAAATCCTCTCCTCGCAGTACATCTCGACCCTGACTTCGTGCCGCCGGGCTCACAGCCCAAATTCACAAACTTTTGATTCCTTTGCAGGGCAGATGGGATGGCTCTTTGCCGGCGCCGCCGTGTTCAAAGCTTGTGACCTGCCGCAATTTGCTTTCGAAGAGGGGAATCACAATGTGCTTTCGAAGAGGGCAGCAAGGTGATGCGTTGATTTGGTGCTCTCTAGACCATTTTGGTTTAATTTTAGTTTATTTGATTCTTGCCAGTTGACACTTACTGGGCAGCGAGGGATAAGGCTGTGCCGATTCCAGATGAACTCCACGGTCATTGCAAGGATGCCAATGGCACGGCCCTAGACCTAGAGCCCATTTAAAAAAAAAAAGAACTTTGCCAATGAGTCTGCAGTTTTCTTTTGAAGAGGAGAGACTGATCGATGATGTGGTATGCGAAATTAGTGAAAGTGTGGTGCGAGATGTGGAGAAGGCTGTAATTGAATTGCTTGCTGCCAGGTGAGATAATGAGTCATGTTCCTGAAACTCTGTTGGTACCAACTATACTAAATGGTTTTCTTCTTTCACTGTGTAATCTGTAGTATGAATATCTAGCATAAGTGAATATTCTGTAGTCTGTAGTAGAGACTAGAGGTGTACACGGAGCCTAACATCATTTTAATCTTTCAAAATGCTGCAGATAATTTTCTCAATAAGAGTTTTAGATGTTAAAAATATTCCATTCTCTTATATTAGTGGAGTTTTAGATTTTCAAGATATTTGATTGTCTTATATTTTGAAAGTTTGATCATTACTGTTAGGATAGAGCTAATTATAAGAACAAAATGGGAAATGTTATGTGCAAAACACTTCCCGCCTGGGACTAGGAGCATGCACGCTCTCCAAGCCGCGCTATAGTTCCACCCACGTCAATCTGACACAGACTCATTCTACTATCTCATTTCTCCCTCTCGGTCATCTACCGGGATGGACATTTGCTTTGGCGACAAAGACGCGTGTAATAGTGTATCCATGCTAAAATGGAGGTAATGGCAAAGGCCAATAAGTTACAAACAGTAATACTTTTAGCGCAAATTCTTTTCTTGTCCCTAAAAAAGTGTTGCTTATTTTATTGACCCATTTTTTCTAGCCTATTTGACCCTAAAACAAATTTTTGGTCTCTTGACCCTTCTTCTGGTTTGATGGACTATCGATGTCAAGTTATACATGAAATTACTTGTTTTTTATACGTCGAAAGCAACATTTATCAAGCTTTAGATGATCTACTATCAATATTTCTCAAAAGAGTAAAATGCACCTATGGTCCTCAAACTATTCGGCTCTTCCCATCTGCGTCCTTAAACTTTCAAACCGACTATCCAGGTCCCTTATCTTTTGCTAGACAGTCCAAAGGCCGCCACATCATCACATAATCTTGCAGTGCGTTAGAAACAAGCCTAGCCACGCTGCGTGTCCAGCAACTGGAGGCAGCATGCTCTGGAACCTTGCAGTGCGTTAGAAACAACCTACTAGTCCCCAGGTGAACTCGGCGGGCAAGCCGAGCGGCAGTCAATGGTGCTGCTGAAGTTGAAGTACACTACTAAGCCTAGCCGCGCTGCGTGTCCAGCAACTGGAGGCAGCTAGTGTCCTCCTTATTCCTGAGGTTCCTGCTGATGGCATTGAGCCTTCCTCCTCGGTCGGCGTTCACGAATGTGGCGAGCAAGCTGATGGTGTACACGTGCGGAAGCTCATGGTGCGGGTGCACGCAGCGCGTTGACCACGTCCTTCGCCAGTGTACTGTGGTTTGAAATCAATTCCAAGCTCAACCGAATGTAATTCGGTCCTGAAAGTCTGAAACCAGCAGATTTACTAACACTCTTATGTGGCACGTAGCCTCGAGATGAGCTCGACGAAGTGGAGGCACCTCATAAATTAAGCTGCACGCACTGGTGGTCCGGAAAACTAAGGCCAGGATCACTGAGACTACCCGTAGCGGGTACTGGATGAGGCACGGTAAAAAAATTTACCGTAGCCACGGCGGATGGGAAACCCGCAGCGGGGTACGCGAAAGCATCCTGAACCGCCCACCCAACGCCAATTCTGGCGACATCCAGGAGGCACGGAATCGTGCCAGAGTGGAGGAGAGAGAGACTGCGCCGGCGCTTGCCGTGGACCTTCGCCCGCCGCGAGCCCTCCGCTTGGCGCCGCCGGAGCAGAGGACGCGACCACTACTCGGGCTTGGAGGAGGAGAAGGATGAGGCAGCTGCAGTCCGCATGAAGAGGAGCCGCGACCGCCGTCGCCCCCGTCGCCCAGCGCCGTGTCAAATGAGCTTGCCCGCCGGAGCTGCGGTCCGCGCGGCGGAGGGAGAGGCCGGGGCGGGGGCGGCCGGTGCTGGAAGGGAAGATGGCGGGGGAGAGGAGCGGCTGGGATGGCCGGAGCGGCGAGGGAGGGAAGCAGCGGGGTTCGGCGGAGCTCGCCGTCGTCGTCTTCATCGCCGCCGCTTCGTGGATCCGCGCCAGAGCAGGGAGAGAAGGCCGGAGCTCGGCCCGCCGTTGCTCCGCCCGCGCTGGTTCGCCTCTATGTGGGTTCGCCGAGCTCGCCGCACGCCGGCGCGCCTTCCACGCGAGGGGAATTGTAGGAGAGGAAGAAGTAGTACTCCGAATCATAGCTGGAATTTGTGTTTGATTCTTGTTCTTGGTGTTCTTCACGAGTTCATCCCTTCTCCCTCTAAGAACTTTGTTATTTCTTCATTTCTAAAGCTTTTTGATCCGAATCTTTTGTGCTAACTTGATCTATGAAGTGAGTATAGGCCACCGAAGGAATTGCTCTGAAACCTCACGAGATTGAAGATTCGTGGATTTCTTGCTCTAGGGTTCCTTTTGGGCGATTTTCCTTTCCCTTTTTGAGTTCATGTGATTTATTGGAATTAGGTGTTCAATTCTGTTAGATATCTTCTAAACACCCCCAGGAACCTCCCTACAAAATTTCAGGTCAATCGGAGTTGATTTGGTTGAGTTTTGCTTCAGAAATTGAATTTTACCCAAATCTGCCCGTGCATACCAGACGGGTCCGGTATAAAAACATTTGGAACTTTGAGCTGAAATTTTGTGGAGGCCTTCTAATTTGTGTCAAGAACATATGGTTAAAATTTCATAATTTTTGGACACCTTTTGAGTAGGTTTTTTATTTTTCTCCCTCAGCCTATTCTGCTGAAAAATACCATAAGCATCCGGCTTGCATCCAGGATGTGTTCGGTATTTCAACTTTTGAATTTTGAGCTGGAACTTTTGGAGACCTTATAAATGGTGTCTGGAACCTAGGGTTAAAATTTCACCTCATTTGGATACCGTTTGGATAGGTTAGTGAATTTTCTCGTGCAAGCGCTCTGTGGCGATTCTGCGCAGCAATTCTTGGGAGTTCGAATTCCGATCTTTGTTTCGCTTGCTTTGTGATGTCCCGCTGTGTTCCTAGGGAACATCCACCCTTTCTATTGGGTCGTGGACATCACGGTGTG
>DXKC01101394.1:0-10930 GCA_031170775.1 Cymbopogon citratus
TCAAAATGTATTTTGAAAAACCTCTTTGCCGAGTGCCAAAATTAAGGCACTCGGCAAAGAGGTCTTTGCCGAGTGCCCAAATAAAGGCACTCGGCAAAGAAAGTCTTTGCCGAGTGCCATATTCTTTGCCGAGTGCCTTTTTTTTTGCACTCGGCATGCCGAGTGCCCGAAATTTGGCACTCGGCAAAGAAAAAAACACTCGGCAAAGATAGTTTTTCCAGTAGTGATTGATGACTGGCGTCTTCACTGATTAGCGACGACTTGACTGGCTGGCCACGCGGTCCTCTGCCTGTCCTCTATTATTCCCTTCAGCTGAATCCAAATCCAAACTGGACCACAGGAACCTTACATCATCAGTATATATAACTATATGGAAAGTAATAAACCGAACAGACTGTTTGTGAACTGAGCGCTTGGCGCTGTACTGTTACCTGAGCTTGGATGATGTTTATGCTTTATGGTAATATAAAGCGGGGAAACCCTTCATTCAAAAAAAAAACCAAGCAGCCTAAAAGCATATATTCATTCTTTTCACACAAAATCACCCAAAACTACAGTTTGACTATAGTATAAAGCTCGAACACGGATCAATCAAGCATATATATATTCTAAATATTGGATAATAATATTCCATGTTCTCGTCAATTATATTTCAGTTTTTGCCTTCAAAGACAACTATATTTCAGTCCTGGGAAAACTATTTAATTTCGGGAACAATATATTATTTACATGCCAAGCTAAGCGTAGCATAGCTTTATTTTTTTATAAAGAAGCGTAGCGTAGCTAGCTAGGTTTCTTTTTTAGATAATGGATAAAATTATCCGGCCTCTACACCAAATGGTGTACACAGCCCATTATTACAAAGGGTGTATCAAAATACGATAAGTCAACGTCTTTAAACAATGACTAGGAAATTAGAGCAAACGATAATGCTGCTTCCACCCCTATTTGAAATCTCTAAAGCAATCATCTCTAATCTCTTGCTTATCAAGGAGAGGGTGTCCTTGGCTTGTTTGTCACATTGCAACTGAGTCCAGAAGCGCAGCCAATGTGCTCCTCTGAAGATAACCTGCATCATAGAGTTAATTTTCACTTTGTTAAAAATAACATCATTACGGCATCTCCAGATGGCCCAGCATCGAGCAGCTACCCCAACCCAGATCAGGCCCTTGGTCTTTTTATTGTGACCATTAAGCCAAGTACTGAATATATGTCTAATTGATCTTAGTTGGGGTAGATTAGTAGCATAGAAGATAACTCTCCAAATCATTTTTGCAAGGGGGCAGTCTAAGAATAAGTGTTGGATAGACTCATTCATGTTACATGATATACATTTCTGGCTGTCTTTCTAATTTTTCTAGCGAGGTTGTCTTTGGTTAGCACGACTCCTCGTTGTAGGAATCATAGAAAAATTTTAGTCTTTAGAGGATTTTTTATCTTCCAGATCCCCTTATGTCGGAAAGGTGGGTTCGTATCAATAAGGTGAAGAAACATTGAGCGAACTGAAAATAATCCAGATTTGGTTAAGCTCCATATAAAGTAATCATCACCCTCCACCAGTTCGACATTAGAGATCGGACTACTAGATTATGCCACTCAAAAAGTTTGTTACCCACCTGAGCCCTTCTAAAAAATAAATTGAGAGGGCTTGTAGACAGTACCTTCGATATAGTTGCGTGAGGGTCACGAACTATATTGTATAAGGAGGGGTAAAGAACTTTTAGTGGCTTATCGGTGATCCAAGTATCTTCCCAGAACCGTGTTTTTGTTCCATCTTTAATTTTGAAAGAGCCAATAGCCAACACCTCATCTTTGATATGCATGAGGAGTCGTTTGGTTTGGCAGACACTTGTGAGAGGGTCTGCCAAATGCCGTCTGTGTTTAGTAGATTTACCAACCACTTAGCTAAAAGGCATTTATTTTGTAGTTGTAAATCTAGTATACCTAGGCCTCCCTGGTCCTTGGGGCGACATAGAATGTCCCATCTGGCAAGTCGATATCTATGTTTATCTGAAGATCCTTGCCAGAAGAACCTTGATCTGAATTGATCAAGGTTCTTGAAAACCCCCTTAGAGATTTCAAAGAAGGACATCATAAACATGGAAAGGCTGCTTAGGATAGAATTAATAAGCAGTATTAATTTCCCTCCATAGTATAAATATTTCACCTTCCAACAAGAGAGTTTTTGTCGAAATCGTTCTTCAACCTTCCCCCATTCAAAGTTCAGGAGTTGTCTATGGTGCATTGGGATCCCTAAATACCTAAAGGGATATTCCCCCGCCTTGCAACCAAAGAGAGTGGTATAAAATGACTCCATCTCCTTAGCTGCACCATAATAGAAGATTTCACTCTTGTGAAAATTGATCTTGAGTCCCGATAGTTGTTCGAAGGCACAGAGCAAAAGTTTAAGATTCTTTGCTTGTTCCATGTCATGGTCCATAAATATGATGGTGTCATCCGCATATTGGAGGATTGATAATCTATCATCTATATGATCAGGTATGATCCCACTTATTTGACCATCGGCTTTTGCTCTATTTATAAGAAGAGCTAGCATATCTGTCACGATGTTAAATAAGATAGGTGACATAGGGTCTCCCTGTCTCAATCCACGTCTGGTCTGGAAGTAGGGGCCAACATCATCATTAACTTTGATCCCTACACTACCTCCAGTGACCATATTGTGAATCCATCTACACCATTTATGAGAGAAATCTTTTATGCGTAAGGTTTGTTGGAGAAAATCCCACTTAACCTTATCATATGCCTTTTCAAAATCTATTTTGAAGATGATCCCATTTCTCTTTTTGGTGTGAAGCTCATGGATAGTTTCGTGTAGTATAACTACTCCTTCTATGATGTTTCTGCCTGGCATAAAGGCAGTTTGTGTCTTACTGACCACCGTTTCAGCCACCCTATTCACCCTATTTGTTGTCACTTTTGTGAAGATTTTAAAACTCACATTTAGGACACAAATTGGTCGATATTGTTGAATTTTTGTGGCGTTATGGGTTTTTGGAATTAAGGTAATGATTCCAAAATTCAAACTCAAGAGATCTAAAGCCTCCCTGTGTAGATTAGCGAAGAGAGGTAAAAGATCATCCTTGATCACTCCCCAAAAGACCTGGTACAATTCAGCAGGGAAACCATCCTGGTGCTTTATTATGCTCTATTTGGAAAACTGCCTCTTTCACTTCGGATTCTGTGAAAGGTTTATGAGAATATCATTTTCCTCTGGTGACACTTGTGGAATATCTAAGTTATAATCTTCCATTAGTGTAATATCAGTGCTACTCGGTGGTCCAAACAGGTATTTGTAGTAGTTTGTAATGTGGCTCTTGAGGCAATCAGCACCTATAACAACACCTTGATCATCTTCAAGTTTATATATATGTTGTTTACGATGCCTACCATTAGCCACAAGATGAAAGAATCTCGTGTTAGCATCCCCCTCTAATAGGGTTTTAACCTTGGCTCTTTCATACCATTTTAGTTCCTCTTCTCTCAGAAGATGAACTAGACGCTCTTTTAGATAATGTTTAAAATTAATTTCTTGATCAGATAAACGACCAGCTTCAGCCTTCTTATCAAGTTTATCTAAGAGAGTCAACAGGGATTTTTTTCTCTTTCCGATATGTCCCTGCTGTGTGCTGTGCCCAACCTCTTAAATGTTGTCTTAGTCTATGAATTTTAGACTGCCAACGTTCAAGAGGGGTAGCCCCAAAGCTCTGAGATTGCCAGATATTAGCGACCATTTCATAGAATACATCCCGTATAAGCCATCCCCTCTCAAATTTAAAGGGTTGGTTTCCGGAATGGTGGGTCGAAGCACCTGTACTAAGCACCAAGGTAGTATGATCTGAGATAGTCCGATCTCTAGGTTGGACCGTTGACAATGGGTATTTGGTCCTCCCACTCCGTGCTGACGAGAACCCTATCAAGCTTCTCGAAAGTCGGGGTATCTCCTGGCCCCGCCCAAGTGTATTGGCGGCCTGACATCGTAATTTCCATGAGCTCTAAGGACTCGATGACAGCATTGAAGAGATTTGGCCATTTAGGATCAAATTCCACTAAGCTTTTATCTCCTATAGATCTCATGATGTTAAAGTCTCCACCTATGATATATGGAAGAGATTCTTTAGAGCAGGTGTTAGCGAGGTCAGAGAGGAAAGCGCTCTTGTTTTGAATCTGCGCTGGTCCATAAACCGTGTAAAGTGCGAATTTGAAGCCAGTTGTTTTACATCTAAGGGTAAATTTAACATAAAAGTCACCGTCGTCAATAGCTCCAATGTCAAAGACATCTAAATCGACCCCGAGGAGAATTCCTCCTGAGCGGCCATGAGGTGCCAAAGTATGCCAAAGGAAATTAAGACCTCCACAAAGTTGTTTCAGGACTTGATCTGGGAAGGAATCCCTTCCGGTTTCGTAAAGGGCTATAAAATTAATTTGCTCTTCCTTCACTAATTCGGCCAGGAATCTATGTTTAGCCAAGTCTCCAAGACCTCTGCTATTCCAAAAAGCTCCTTTCATTTTAGAATAATTTTGGAAGGAGTTTTTGGTTTTTTGGAAAGTTTGCCTTTCTTAGAATTCTTGGCATTACAATATTTTTTCTTTCAGCGGAGAGGAGAAAGATCTATAATTTGATCATTCTCCAAATCCAGCATGTTCTCACTTAGATCTCCACATTTGTGGCTGAGAACAGCATCCAGCCGACCTTCCCTTTCATCATCCGTATCGAGGTTTGTTGTGTTTGAATTAAAAACACATTTCTTTTGATTAGCTTAGAGAACTAACCTATCAACCTCTATATTTTTAATGACCGCTACACCTGAAGTCCCAAGGTTGATGCCTACCCTAGCAAGGTTTAAAATAACTTACAAATCTGAAAAGGTGGTAAAAGAAGTACCTGGGGTCTCGAGGTTCCTTTTGGCCACCACTCGTTCGCACTGGTTGAGGGTATGTTCATCTGCCTTGGCCGCCGCTCTAGTACTTCGGCGAAGCTGTCCAGTAGCCACAGGGTCCACCGCAACCACTTCAGTCACCTTCTTAACAATGGGGTGAGGTGAAGCTGGAGCGCTAGACAGTGGTGTGACCAGAGTGGGGGGGGCATTTGCTGCTGTAGAGCCCCCTCCCTCCGGCTGTACGATGCCCTCCCCCATCACCACTGGTGAGGGGGATAGGTGTGGTGAGGTGTCACCATCGGTCCCCACCCCCGTCTCCACTGGGGCTGGTATGGAGTCAGCAAGTGGCACCAAGGGAGGCACCAGCGGTGTGGTAGGCGTGGTCGCAGTCGGCGGTGGTGCCTCCCCCATCGGAGGGATAGGCACCTCTGTGTCGGTCGATGAAGGACCCAGCGCGGTGGGGGTAGTGGGTGATGTAAACCCCCCAATCGTCACGTGGTCCAGCTCCTCAGGCCCCTCCAGAGTGAGGGGAGCAGGTGCTGGTGAGTACTCCCTCGCCACCCTCAGTGCCCCCTAGCGGACTGGACGAGGTCGCTGCCACTATGACAGTGGCGAGAACGTCCCCCAAAGGGGGAGGGGTAGGCGTCTCCCCCTGACCCAACAGGGTAGTCGGTGCTGTTGGGGCAACAGGCGAAGTAGAGCCCCCCATCATGTCCTCCAATGGCGACAGGACAACAGAAGAAGAATCATTGGCATTAGAATATCCCATCATAGCATGGTAAGCAGCCTATTCTTCCTTTGTTGGGGGAATATTTCTTGGGTGCTTCGCCCTCATCTTTCTCCAACATGACCTTGAGGCTGATCTCATCTAAAAGCTGGTCAACTGCGATATCAATGCCTTCAGCTATCAACTTTGCCATTTGGTGTGGTGGCATATCCTGACTTGGCGGACGCTTGGAATTATCAGTAGAATTTTGGGGATTCTGAGGGTTAAGATCCTCCTCAGCATCCTCCATATCTTGATCTTCTCCATCCAAGTTTCCACCATTATCCCCATCACTCAAATCATCTGCCTCAGAATCATCAGCATCAATCTGTGGAGCCTTGTCAGGTTTGAAGTAAAGACGAAAAATATCAGCACCAACACAGACATCGACAAATTTAGGAATTAGCTTGACATCAAAAACAGCTACCAGGATGCGAACCTGACCAGTCGTACGGAAGTGTACCATATCCACCTTTTGAGTGGCTCCAATCATGGTCCCTACTGCCCATAATTGGAGGAAAGAACGTAGCACTCGGGGAACTTTGGTAACCGTTACCCATACCTTATCGAGGACTTTGATAGGCTTCACATCATCAATATATTCTTCAATGATTATAGTGCCCTCCTTGTTCCTCATGGTGACAGTTCTGATAGCAACCATACGATCAAGTTCTTCTTTGCTAGGAAGGGGACAATAAAAGAATTGCCCCCAACTCTTGCACCTCCCAATCCCAGCGGACCGGAATGATCCTTGCCAATTCTGACTATAGGAGCTGAACGGGGACTTCACCAGAATCGACTTTTATGAGGGCTGCTACATCTGACTGTGGGAGACCAACAATTTGACTAATTTTTGCAGCTTGAATTTGAAAGAACCCCATACCGTCCTGCACAGTGCCACAATAAGCCACTGATGGCTTGGGACCTCGAAGTAGGGGACAGTGATTGGTAAAATGTCCTTCTGTGCAGACGGAGCACTCCGGCGAAGCAGCGAAATCTTTCCATTTGCGCTTCTGTTTTCCTTGTCCTTCCCCCCCACCAGGAGCCTCTTCATTGCGTCCCTGATCTCCACCATGGGGGTGTTGTGCCCCCCATCCGCTGCGCCGGAGGCGGCCTTCTCAGTTTCACCCGAGGCAACCATCGCCTCCAGACTAACATCCTCTGCGGGTGCTCGGTCGCCGCCACCTGGACCCTTTGGAAGCCCACGATCACGGCCCCAGGGGGCGCCAGCGTCCGGGGCGCCCCGTCCAGCCGCACCAGTCGACAGGGGGCCACGACCACGGGGCCTCGCCCAGCTCTTGCGCGACCACCATCATGGTGACCACGGCTGGCATCACCACGCCCTCTTCCACTTTCACCACCACGGCGATGTCCATCATCACCACGGCCACGACCTCCCGCTGGTGTACCCCCTTGGCGGCGATCTGTCGCCGCACCTCTCGCCGGTGCTGCCCGGCCACGACCACGGAACCCACCAGCCATCAACGCGTCATGATAGGAACGCGGTGGAGGGGGATCGGCGGCAAGGAACAGCGCGGTGTTGATGAGCCGCCGCCTTGGTCTTCGTTCGGTGCTAAGTGAGATCGGCGGCACCGTGGAAGGGGTCTGGGGATCGCGTCTCTCGGGATAAGTTTGCGTGGGCCCATGAGTGGGGGTCCAACTCGGCCCCAGCCCATCAGGGTGTCTGCGATTTGAATTTCGAAATTACGAAGAAACAGGATCTCCGCGGCTTCCGCAATGTTTGCCGGCCATGGCCGACCGGACGACATGCCCGATGGTCCTCGGCGGCGAGGTACATCGAGGCGGAAGCGGTCCTTTCCACAGTCGCTTCCATGGTGGTGCCGCCGGCTTGACCGGAGGTGAGCCTGGCTTCGTCTTGGAGACCGATCGCGTGGCCGCCGGCTTGATTGTGGCCGCCGTAGGGATCGGTGGTTTCGGGCGACAGGTCGGTGCCTCCGGGACTGCCCGTGGTGCAGCCGAGAGAGCGAGAGACTCAGCATCACCGAGGTCCTCGCAATCGGTTCCGATTCGGACTCCTAGAATTTCCCTGAACCTTCACAGAGATTAGAAGGGCAGGTCCCGAGTTCTCTCAAAGAATCCGCCATCAACTTCCTTCCGAGTTCTTGCTTGATCCGAATTGGATCCCTGGCCGTGATTCGCCGGAAGGCCTCCCTGGTCGAAGTCGCGAGCCGAACAGGGGGCATCCCCCATTCGGCCGGCGCAGCAGGCTAGGCACGGCAGCGGGCTAGGCGCGGCGATCTAGCTAGGTTTCTTGCTGTGGAGCATGTTTGACTCGGGTTTCACATCCTTTATTTGTCGTCGTTGATGCTCGTGTTTTACATGATTTATTATTCTTCTTTATAACATCATTATATTCTTTTGTATTTTGGCCAATTTATTCTGGGATATAACAACGATGCTATTTTCATGTAGCTGTATGTCTGTACTTTTCAGTGTTTGAGCATGCATGCATATATAAGTGTCTTCTGCGTCTGTAGAAAATAATACTGTAGGTTTAGGTGGCAGAAAATGTTCCAGTTCTAAAGCAATATTCTTGATTCTTTATCAATTTATTCACCAGGATGTAACAATGTTATTTTCTCAATTTTCATGTGTGAGTTTTATAGTGGTTTACATATATGAGCGTCCGCGCGTGTGTAGATAATAAATATTGTAGGGTGAGGACGTAAGGTGGTAGAAAATACTGTAGTTCAAAAACAATATTCTAAGTTCTGTTCATGCATAATAATGTTCTAAATTTGAAAGAATAGAATTCTTCATCATTCTAGCTCAGAGGAATAATATTCTAGGTTTAGGATAATAATACTCCACTGCATGAACAAAATTTAGTACGGGGCAACATTATTCCATTTTTAGGAAAAATAATATTCTAGGATGAGCTCAAGGATACTCCCATATCAACAAAAACAACATAACAAACAAGGAGTGGAAAATATGAACTAACGAAATAATGTATAAGAATGGTTGAGGCGTAATATATTTTAGGAAGGCCAACACGTACTATTACGTACGTATTGGGGACACAAATATTCTAGTTTCAAGGGGTATTTTCAGTTCACATGTACAATTTTCTGCTAGTGGAATGGAATTAGATAAAATAAGTAAATAAAACAAATAGTATGAATCAAACAAGAAAAATGAAAAGAAATCGTAGTTCACCGGAATAATTTTACAATAATTTCGAGATCAATATTATAGGTTAAAAAGAAAACACTCCATTCCAGGAGTGGGAAAAAGGTAAATGAGAAAAGAGATAAAATCAAAACAAATCAAATGAAAATGAAATAAATTAAAATTTAAATGAAATTGTTGACACTCAAAAATGTCCAAGGAAGGCCAAAGGCAATATAAGTAAGTAATATACATCTTGGGCAAACTTGGAAACAAGTGGCACGATCAAAAGATGAGAAGATCGAGAAAAGGAAGTTCAATGTGCCCTGCCTCTACCTGGGTCGGCTAGGCCGATCGCCAGACCCGGCTAGGCCTGGAGTCGGCTAGGCCGACTGCTCTAGTCGGCTAAGCCGACTGTGTCTGAGAGCGACCAGGGAGGCCGACTGCCCCCCTGAAAACCGGCTAAGCTGGGTCCTATAGTCTGCTAAGCCGACTCTGGCCTGAAAACCGACTTAGATCAGTTTGGCAACCATATTGAGTAAGGAAACTTGGATATCGCGATCTGAGGTTGTTTCCTACTGGGATAAGACCACCCTCTCTATATATATTAGAGGATCACGGCCGATTGAAGTACCACCTACCAATCGTCAAAAACAAACCCTAAAACCCTTATCTTCTACCTCTCAATCCTCTATTCTGCAGTCCGGCAAGCTTCTCTACGAGATTTGTTGACTTCCTAGGCGGCCTTGCTGGTCCGAAGAGATTCTCCACGTGCTACCGTCCTGACGGATCCTTCCGGAGATGGTTCGGGAGCTTTTCGGCCAAGAACAGGCTCTACATCGGCTATACCGATCTCTAGATCGGTTGTGTCGATTACGCCGCGTCTCTTGCTGCGTACAGGTTGCGTGGACAACCTCTAGGGCGTCCAAAGCCCGCTGGTGGTGTTTGCTAGAGATCCCATCTTGACGCGAACAAAAATAAACACTCCATTCCAGGAGCGCGTTCCATTATTGCCTCCTGCTCCATTATTGGCTTGCCGGCCGCACGACTTGACTTGGTGGCTCACGTGTCAAGGTCTCCTCTCATCGCCGACCACTGCCATGTCGTCCTCTCCAGCCTCAGCTCCATTACTGCGCTCTGCTGACAGCGAGGCTGAGGGCTGAGGCACAGGTCGGGGTCGATCGATGGATTTGGCCATCCGTTAGCCCTTGCTGAAGTGCTGAACCAACCAAAAACTATCTCAAGCATGCACAGCGCAGCTGACAAAATTCACGCCATTACTCCACAAGCTTGTGGAGTAATTAAACCAAACAGCCTCAGATGATACATTCTTACCCCAAAACAAACCAAGCTATTTCTCTGTTTTGCATGTGAGCTCAACCCTTCTACTGAAATAGATCCAAACAAGCAACCGCTCCCATTAGCCAGCCGTTAGGTGACCTCTTTGCTAGCCCTTCTCTACTTTTCTTCTTTGTTAATTGTTTGATGTAATAGACAGCCTCGATCAGGATGGAGAGCAACTGTGTACTAGTGATTGTTTTCCTGCTTCTTTTTGTTGTCAGTGTTGGAGATTCAAAAAATGATTTTTTTCTAAATCTTTATTAATCCATTTCCCTCTATGTCATGTCGTCTTCATGTAGAGGAACCCAGATCAGGCTAGGTTCGTAGTTCATACACGGAACTGACTGGGTGTGGTGGTGTATCACGAGACACAACCATTATCAGAACCTCTGATGGAAATAGTGACGCTGCCTGTCATTGAAAGTATAACGCCATTAAATCCTAGATCCCACGGAATAATAAAAATGCGAGTGCCAGTGTCAAGTTGAGAACTTGAACATGGGTGGACAGGTTTCTCCACAGGAAACATAACCAACTGATCTACGATCAATTCGCTGATGTAATGTTGCTTTAACCTATTCAATTTTACGAAACCAAACAAAAAATGAGGAATAAGTGAAATATCGCCAAAATTTCCGAAATATCTTACTTTTTTGCTGAGGACCGAAAAAAATTACATATCGGTTTTACCAAGCTCGATGTATTACCGCGGTTATACTTATGTGAGATATTGTGTTATTTCATTGATGTTATATAGATTTGTGGTGGATGATGGATTAGTGAGTTTCTC
>DXKC01101395.1:0-10112 GCA_031170775.1 Cymbopogon citratus
GTTTTGAATAATTGATGAAACCCTAGAACTAACATCTGATCTAAGTGGATGATTTAGATAAAGTGGTCCTAGCCAAGTGAGGAGCTCATGGTGACCATGATGGATGGATGGAGATGATCCAAAAGATGATCAAGTGCTCAAGACTTGGTGGATGATGAATGGAGAAATAAAATGGGCTAAGGCGAAGGTATAAAGTTATAGGGTTATTTTATTTTGCACTCAAGACACCATAGAGGATGTGAGTGATTTAGGATCGTTAGCCATACTATGAAGTGGGGAGATCTTTGCTTATATGGTTCATGAGTGCCACTATGTTGATTATACATGTTGATGCATTAGGACCTAGTGTGCTATTTGAAAAAACCTTTGAAAATAATTATGAAAATGCTAGCACACGAGCACATGGTGATGTACACTTGGTGGTGTTGGCACATTTGCAAAGGTGGTGGAGTTTGCAGAGTAGAGATGGGTTTGGGTACCGCTCTCCCTCGAGCCGAGTAAGCTCGGTGGGCAAGCTCGGTGGATTCTTTCAGAAAAATGAAATGGCTATTTTCTATTGCGCTGGATACAAGAAGTTGGTGTAAACATGCTAACTCTCGATCACATGGTGTTACTCTTGTTGGTTAGCATGTTTCTGCGAAGTTGAAGAAGATGGCGTTGTCAACGGCTTGTTTTCGCTGAGATTATAAGGGTCAGGACGCGCCAGGTCCGAGCGTCGGACGCTAGGGCAGTGTCCGACCATGCCAGTTGGCCTGTGCGGTGGAGGTGCTGCGTCGGACGCGTCCGACAATCAAGCGTCAGATGCATGACATCCGCGTTCAATGGTGGTGAGGCTGGCAACATACGTGAAAGGTGAACGCGTCGTACGCTGGGCGGCACGTCCGGCGGTCGGGGTCTGGCACGTTCGATGATTGTTCGGTTTTGCACCTTCTCTGGTGCGGAGCAGCGTCTGGAGAGGGGCGTCCGACGTGTCCGACACTTGTGTCTTGAGTGTGTTTGGGATTTAGCCGTTGGAGGCAATAGCCAAATTCAAACGGCTAGGACACATGGCAGCTTGAGGAGCATTAGACGCTAAGGTGCTGCATCTGACAGTGGGCGCCTGGCGCGTCCGACGCTCACGATTTCAGCGCAGTGAAGGGCTAACGACTCTATTTGTTTGAGGGATGTTATAAATAGAAGTTAGCTGGTTTGATGGCAACTCTATTGACTCTCTAACACTCTTAATATTCTTGTGAGCTGAAGCAAACCCCTCCTACTCATCTCTCTTGCATGGTTGCAAATCCAATGTGAGATTGATTCCAAGTGTATTTGCATGTACGGTTGCATCTATTGGCACTTGGGGATTGTTTGTTAGTGATTTCTTGTTACTCTTGATGGGTGCATGCCACCTAGCCAGCTTGGAGCTTGTTGGAGGCATTGGTAAGAGTTGGTGATTGTTCTTGCCCACCTCTGATTTATTTGTGAGAGGTTCTTGTGTTTTTCTCGGTAGAGCACTAAAAGCAACTCTAATGAATTGCGTGTATCATTGAGTTACCTCACTTAGTGATGTCTTGTGGTGCCTTTGCGGGGGCATTCCTTGAGGGGCAAGTGACTTGAGGGTGATACCAAAGAACCATCTAGGTGCTGGTCGACACAATCGGGGACTAGCTTGTAGGTGCACAAGTGAACCCTGGGTGAACAAATCATTGTATCACTTGTCTCTGATTGGTGACTGGCTTCATCTCTATATTGTTGTCTATTGTGATTGATTGATTATCATCTTGGTGATTGGCAACATCCTCTCTTCATCATTTGTATAAAAATTACCTCCCTCTCCCTTGTACTTACTTTCTCTAGCTTTTCTTGTGTAGCTTGTGTATGATTACTTCTTGCTAGTTCACTAGTGAGAAAGTAGCAACTTAACCTTTGTGTGTCATAGAGATCATAATATACTAGAATTGTCATTAGGAGGCTTGCTCGCCTTCTGGGCTAGGCAAAACTTGTATTTACGCAATTGTTTCACTAATCAAGTTTACCTAGTATTTTGTATAATTTTTTATAGGCTATTTACCTCCCTCTAGCCATCTAGGACCTTATAGTACTGCAGGTGGCTGGGTGCCCTAAATAGTCTCATGCAGTGCCCTGTAAGTATGAGACTAAGTATGAGACGACTTAAGATAACAAGTACAATGGATTGTCATTTAAGTTGCCTCAAGAGGTAACAAGTACAATGGGTTGTCATTTAAGTTGTCTCGTAGCAATTGTAGACTCCTTAATTTGTGGATACAACAATTAGCTTTTGTGAGTTGCAAGACAACAACCACATGTAACATATTACGTAGTTAATGAAGTGGTTGTTTCGCAAAACAACGACATCTTCCTCTCTCACCTCTCTCTTTCTCCATAGTATAAGATCATTGATGTATAGGAATGTACTTGCCCTAAATGTCATTGAGTGAAGATCGGACCATTAAATGGGAAATATAGCCTACCAGATGATAAGGTGAAATATCTAAGATCACCTAGTAGATTGTCCAAAGTTTTAGTTTTCAACAACTCTATGAGGGGATGAGGCTACGTATGAGGTTGCCTTATGTCTGTTACAACTCGGCCCAAGTGGTTTTACTCTAAATTTACCATCTCAAGTCAAACAAGATTGGGATAGACATTATAGTGCATCCTTGTAAAGTTTAGACCTTAGAGCTTGAGTGATTAAACTTTGTTGCCCGTTTTGTCTTGGTGATCCGGATCATTGGTTAGGATAGATGTTATAGTGCATCCTCATAGGGTTGAAGTTTTAGATGTTAAGAACCGGCCTTGATCAATGATCACACCTTGTTGCCACTGTATTTTGGCGATCCATAGCTTTTGAGATAATTGTGACCTTTTGAGGCATTATGAGATTCGAGATAAATGTTAGATGCCTGATTATTTACTTAGCTAAGTTTTTTTACGCCTGCGGGACGTTTGGTTATGTGGCCCCAAAGCTATGGCGACCTATGACCAGCGTATGCTCTCTAGATTGCTGTAAGGTGCTAGGAGGATGGGGTTAGAGATGACCATGTATCACATGGACTTTGCTTATCCGCTAGCACGGGGAACATAGCACCAAGTTCATTGTTGTCCTTGTCATCCATGGCCACCATGAAATGTGATTGCAAGTATTGCAAGTTCGCTACTACCATGAAAGTTGTTCCTTTGCACGGTCTTGCAGGTGAGTGGCTTCCCATGTGCCAACGTCTGCATGTGCCACCGCCGTCACTCCGTGACCACTCAAGAGCTTGGCTACCATGTTGCCATCGCATAACAATGTATTGCAAGTGGTTTGCTTCCCATGTAAGTGACGTCGTCTGTCTGTGCCAAAGTTGCCACACTCCATGACTAGCTTGGGAACCATCTTGCTATCGCAGACCACTGTGGTTACTTGTTTTGACTAGCTGCTAGCTGGTCCCCTCAAAAACACCATCACGCCTAACACTTGCCGTCCTTCACGCCAGAGAAGGCCGACGAATAGAGGGGAGGACAAGAGAAGAATAAGAAGGAAGAGAATTTATACTAGCACCAAAAATATAAAATGGTGCACCTACCTTTTTTGCAATTATAGACATGAAGTTTGTCATGCTTGCTAAATGAAAACAATTCTACACATGAATTATAGTTGTGCTTGATAAACGAAAACATATGTATAGAGTGGGATTGGCTACAATGTGTTGGGTGACATGGAAGACAAGAAATAATGCTACATTGATGGAAAGAGAGTTAAGACACCTAAAGATATTCTATGTTTGATTTACTCCTAGTTCACATATTGGGCATGATTACAGAATGGCATGCTCTCTTCCTTGATGGAGCACAACATATAAGTCGTGAAGTCGATGGTGCCACATTTCTAGTAACTGATGGAAAATGAAGACAAAGACCGGCTATCATCTGAAGCTAGGAAGGTGTGTTGTCATCTGAAACTGAAGCATTGTTGAGAAGCATGCTAGGAAGGCGGATGAGGTCTCAGTCTATGTGTAGCTTTGACTGTTTTGGACTTTTAATAAAGTTCATTGCTTTGGTAGTAATTAACAAAAAGCTTAGTTTTCGCTTTATAATTCTTTTGGCTCTAGCCACCAGTTTGTGTGTTGGAGGTCGTGGTGGCGCTAGATTTTCTATCAGTAAGGAATGGAAGATGGTGAAGGAGAATATAATAGGTGGAATTGGATATATTGCATTGGGTCTCATGGGCTAATTATATAGAGTACACAGGACTAACACCTCACGTGGTTACACAGTATGGTACTATTCCTATTTACTCTAACACTCCCCCGCAGTCACAGCTGGAGTGGAGCGCTACATATGATGAGACTGGAAAAGAAGCTGACAAGTTAACATCCCCCCGCAGTCATAACAGTAGATGTGGCGTGTATGCTGTGGCTGGAGAAGAAGCCGATGAGTCCTCATGCAAAGTGGTAGCCCTTTGTGCCGAAGTAGCCGAGGTCGAGGTGGACGTGGTCGAAGCCATAGAGGACGATGCATATCTGAGGCGTCAATGGAGGCAACGAGTGCACAAATCAGCAACTTCTTGCTCGCATGTTCAGCAGGACGATGAGCCGACTGAATGGCGAAGGTAGACGGTGCATCTTGGACGTGTCAACAATCGCACATACATCTTCCTTTAGCAACACCAGGGGCGGTGTCCGCGAGCTTGCGGCAATGGTGAGGATCTAAATCTAGACGAATGATACTATGAAAGAGAATATAATAGGTGAAATTGGATATATTGCATTGGGCCTCATGGGCTAATTATATAGAGTACATAGGACTAACACCTCACGTGGTTACACAATATGGTACTATTCCTATTTACTCTAACAGACGGAGATGACAACTGATCAGAATCTAAAACCCGACAAGGAAGGCAAATAGAAGGCGTGTCGTCATCAAAACTAAAGCGTGCTAGGAAGGCGGATAGAATACGTGTTTTCTGGACTTAGTCTATGTGTTGCTTTGGCTTATTTGACTTGTAATAATAAAGTTAGCCGCTTTGGTAAGAACATCTTAGTTTTCGGTTATGAATTTTGTTGACTCCAGCCACTGATTTGTGTGTTTGTGGTCGTGGTGGCAGTGGCGAAGCTAGAACAAATTAGAGAGTGGTGCATTTGACTTGTGGGTGCATAAGCTTGTGCTATAGGTGGTGCATATATGGTGAAATTTCAAAAAAATCCATTGTTTTCACAAAATTTGGATGGTGTATTTGCACCCACCGTAGTCTATGTAGCTTCGCCCCTGCATGGTGGTGCTACATTTCTATCATAAGGAATGGAAGATAGAGACAAATTTTCGCTTATGAATTTTGTTGGCTCCAGCCACCGGTTTGTGTGTTGATGGTCGTGGTGGTGCTACATTTCTACCAGTAAGGAATGGAAGATAAAGATAACAACCGGCTATCATATGAAATCGAAAGCTACAAATGGAAGACATGCTAGGAAGGAAGATAGAATATGTGTTTTCTAGTATCAGCCTATGTGCTACTTTGGTTGTTTTGGATTTGTAATAATAAATTTAGTTATTTTGATAATAAATAAGGACATCTTAGTTTCTGCTTATGAGTTCTGTTGGCTCCAACCACTAATTTGTGTGTTGGAGATCACGATGAAGCTGCATTCTATTAGTAAGGAATGGAAGATAGAGATAACAACTGCCTATCATTTGAAACGGAAAGCCCCATAAGAAGGCGGATGGAAGGCGTGTTTTCATCGAAACTGAAGCTTGCTGGGGAAGGCGGATGGAAGACGTGGATGAAAGACGTGTTTTCTGGTTCCAGCCTATGGGCTAATTTGGCTAATTTGGACTTTTAATAATAAAGTTAGTCACTTTGGTAGTAAGTAATCATGTCGTAGTCTTTTTAAGCAAGTAATGACTTCTTAGTTCGGTTGGCCGAACCCTTGGTGTTTAGTGCAACAAGGGCAAAGCAAAGGTTTTTTTTTTGGGCAAATATTGACATCATAAAAACTTATTTTTCACCACAAGCCAACCTTTGTGACGACTTTTTAAATTGTCACTAGTCTCCACAATACTCACTTTATAATCCTACTGATGGTTTTTATTCCCTGGGAATGGCCATGCTCATCAGTGACAAATTGTATTGCCACTAGTGGCATGACCATTTGTGGCCGATTCATTGTCAAAAAACATACGGATGAGTTGAAAAACATATCACTCGTAATATTTTGATGATGATAATAGCTGGCATAACTATTCAAAACTTATGTCAATATAATAAAATGATAAATTTTATGGTAACTAGCGACATCAGTTTGTCATAATTACTATTGTAAAAGTGAAAAATTATATTGTCACACAATGAATGATAAATTTTATGGTAACTAGCGACATCAGTTTCTCATAATTACTATTGTAAAAGTGAAAAATTATATTGTCACACAATGAACTAGATATATATGCCCGTGTGTGCACGGGTGTCATAATTTTTTTTTGAATTGAACATAACAAATTGAGCATATGAGCTCCAAGTATTTTGTAATGGACGCTAACACGTGGATTCGTCCTTCGTATCAAAACCGGATGCATGAGCTCCGAGTGAAGGATGATTTGGTATCGAACGTGGCCGTATGAACAAGCATCAATGTTTGGTATCACTAGGTAGATGATGATATTAGAGTCTTGTTAGGTGTAGGATAAATTTGTTATAAACACGATATTATATATAAATGTGTCAAAATGTTAATAATCTTCTTGTGTGACTTTAGTAAATAAAAACTTGCGAGACATGATTCTTTCTACACAAAAAGTCAAAATATCAATGATTTTCTCTGCAATTATATTTTAATTTTAATTAATACGTTCCGACATTTGTATTTTAGCTTCCACGTCCCGTCCTGGCCACTCCTCCTGTCTCTTCCATTCCCCAATTGCCCCTCACCTCCATTAGTCCATTACCACCTTCACCGTCTCCCTCACACATTCGACATTCCCCTTCACCCTCCCCTCCCGTCCCGCTCCCGCTTCCGCTCAGCCGCGATTCCAATCTGCCCTCCCCTCCGCCGCTCACCGCCGCGGCCACGCCGCAAGCGTTTCGCTTCGGGATCCCACTCCGCCTCGCTCGAGCCACGCTCCCACTGCTCAGGCGTCCGCCGCGGAGGCGTCGCTGTGGCCCATCTGAGCAGGCTCTCCTCGTCGGGGCTTGTTGCTTCAGAGGGAGAGTTTTCCTGGTCGGCGCGCCGTGAGAAGAGCACCAGCCATGTCGCAGACTAACTGGGAGGCGGACAAGATGTAAGGATTTGGTTTACCATTTCACATGCTTTTTTTGGGTACACGTATTTACCGTTTGATTTGCGTTGGCTGGCGTGATTTTGCGTTTTCCAGGATGACTTTTCTGTGCTATTATCACGTTCGTGGGGACGCGTTGTAGCTGTCTCTAGTGTTGTGTGTTGGGTCGTGTTTCGCCGCTGCCGCTAGGGTTTCGCCGCGATAGCTCCTTTTATTTTCATTTCAGCTTTGTTTTACTTTCTAACTAGTTAGTTTGGTCTCGAGGAGAACTGATTTGAGGATTGCCCCAGGTTGTGACAGATTTGCTGATTTTTTAGCAGAAATATCAACACTATTATCGATATTTATGGATATTCACTAGTAGTACTGGTTGAGCTATTAAGCAATCTGGAAGGGTGGAAGGGAGGAGCTCTATTCGTTTTCTGGGATGTTTCCTCGAGGAGCCCTTCAGCCTTTTACGAGCTGTGCAGATTCGATTCCGCTTAGACCTTGATAGCCTGGTTTCACAGTAGGCTCATTGTTCAACCACATCATGCTAGGGCGACTATTGCCACTGCAAGATGGAGAAAGTGCAGATATTTCAGTGTTCGACCTCTTCATGCTAGGGCGGCTATGGCCACTGCAAGGTGGAGATAGTACAGATAGTGCTGATAGGGAAGGGGACAGTTTTAGTCCGGGGCTATACCACTTATGTCTCGAATACGGATAGCAGTTTGTGCCTCGAGTACGGATAGCAATTTTTTGGAAAGAAGATTTAAACTAATGATGCATTCTTAATTGAATTAAAAGGGTATTGTCAGTGAATGTAAATATGATTGGCTGAACACTGATGCTCATGATCATTTTAGCTGATGATTTACTTCCAAGGAGATGCAAAATCAAATAAGCGAAACTAGCTATGTCAATCTAGCATAACTGTATTTTTGAAGATATGACAATTTCCTGATCCTGTCTAATTAATAATACTATATAAGTATGCATTCGTTTTATCATAATTCATTATGTTTATTAGCTACCTATTAATGTTCTTCTTGAAACATCATCTTGTGATTGATTATTCCCTTCAATCCTCCATTTGACTATTTGACTACTTCATGAAACAGGCTGGATGTTTACATATATGACTATTTTATGAAGAGAAATTTGCAGGCAACTGCAAAGGCCTTCCAAGCAGAAGGAAAGGTTTCTTCAGATCCAGTTGGTATGCATTTGTCTGCAAGTTGTGTGGAGCTACTTTTTTTCATTGAGTTTTTCCAATCTTTTTTCTCTGTATGTAGTCTATCAATGTTATTATTTACTTCCTGAAAACTATTCTTTTTTTTCAGCAATTGATGCACCTGGTGGCTTTCTTTTCGAGTGGTGGTCGGTTTTTTGGGATATATTCATAGCAAGAACTAATGAAAAACATTCAGATGTTGCAGCCTCATATATTGAGGTAAGTACTTGTGCATTTAGTTGTCCTTTTTGTGATCAAATTTTATTTAACGCATACCGTTTGATCTATTTGCTTTAATTATTTTGTGCATGTAAAGTACATCTAGATTTGGATCTTTAGGTTTGTTTGTCCACAGGATTTTCTCCCCAACTAGTGGAATTACTGTTCCTTCTCTTTGAATTCCTTTGTTTCTAATGGGCAGTATTAATTATTGCAAGGGTACTGTTTGTAAGAAAACCCTGACCCCCTCTTCAATGTGGCACATTCCTTTAATATACTCGCCTCTAGTTTTAGCACTCCCTCCAGCCAAAAATACTTGTCACATTTGATTTGCAGTCTTCTATAATATTTTTTTACCACTAATGTCTTCTAGGATGCATTGATAAAATCCTTCAAGTTTACGAGATTTGCGAGTATGTTTTCAATGCAATTCTACATATGTAACTACACATTTTCAACTAAATAGCTTTTAAAAGTTGCTAATGTTTAAATTTTGACTATAAAATGTGTCCTAACGACATGTTTTTGTGACCGGGGGTGTGGCTTTTGCTAATCAACTGTTTGGTCCGTGCCTCAGGTTCTTTGTTGTCCAGCCTGACTGTTTTACTGTTCATGGCATATGTTTATCTTTATTTTCTTGTTATACGTTTTTGTTTCGCACCTTTCCCTCTCCTAGGGGAATTTTGTTACCTAAATATTGAAATTTTTAGATCTTGATATGTCTTAGCTGCATCAATGGACATTAGTGTTGGCAGGGTTTGCTGTCCTAGCAATACTAACCCAGGTACAAATCACCACGTTATTCCAGACTCAGCTCATGAAAGCCAGGGAGCAACAGCAGCAACAGACGCCTCAACAGAGGCAGCAGCAGCCACAGCATATACAAATGCAACAGATGCTGTTGCAAAGAGCTGTGCATCAGCAGCAGCAGCAGCAGCAGCAACAGCAACAACAGCAGCAGCAGCAGCAACAACAGCAGCAGCAGCAGCAACAACCTCAGCAGCAGCTTCAGCAGCAGCATCTGCAACAGCAGCGTAGAGATGGTTCTCATCTTCTCAATGGTTCTGCAAATGGAATTTCTGGAAACAATCCTTTGATGCGACAAAACCAAAGTACTGCAAATGTTATGGCAACAAAAATGTACGAGGAAAGGTTAAAGGTACCTTCCCAGAGAGACTCTTTGGAAGAGGCATCAATGAAGGTACATTAGATAATACCTAGGTTCATTGTACCCTTCAGATTACTCCTTACCATATAGTTTTCTTTTGGTGGGTAATTCTGTTGTAACATTAAAAATCTGGTTGCAGCAAAGATATGGAGAGAACGCTGGGCAACTACTTGATTCAAATGAAGCATCATTGTTGAAAGCAGCTTCAAGTGCACAATCCTCAGGGTACTTGCTGAACCTGTGAATAATGAAATA
>DXKC01101400.1:0-10058 GCA_031170775.1 Cymbopogon citratus
CTGGTCCCCCGTCCCTCCCTAAATAAATCAATTTCTAGAGTTTTCTTAAGTCGGAACTTTTTATGTTTTGATTGACTAGATCTATAGAAAAAAATAAAAATATTTGTGACACCAAAGAGCACGTTATGTATAAATTCGATTGAACTTAAAAGAACTAAACAGAGTATTAAAATAGGAAAAGACATTCCAAAGAGAAATACCTTTTTCAAGAATTGATGTTTTCTTTTTTTAGGCAAATATCTAACAACAGAAATATGACTTGATGCCCTCGCAGGTGCAGATCCCCTAAACTTTGAGAATTGATGGTCCCAATTCAGTCTCCTCTCGTGGCTGCAACAGAAGCAACTCAAGTTGTTTAACCATGACTTCTTTAATATGAGTCAAAAAAATTGATTGATTTAAGACAACACTAAGGAATTAATTTATATAAGGGAGTAGCTTTCAGAATTCTTGATGAGACTCACACACTTAGCAATTACTGGTGCTAGAATTGATGGTCCCAATTCAGTCTCTTCTCTCTAGTGGCTGCAACAGCAGCAACTCAAGTTGTTAAACCATGAACCTCTTCTTCTTTAACATGAGTCAACAACTGCTACTTCAGAAAAAATTGATTGATTTAAGACAGCTCTAAGGAATTCATTTATACAAGGCAGTAGCTTTCAGAATTCTAGATGAGACTCACAGACTTAGCAATGACTGGTGCTAATAAGATGGGGCCGAAACCGATGGGTACCTTAGCTCCTCTCCAGCTTGCTGGCGAAGGATCGTGGACAAGATTATACTACTACATGATAATGAAACCTCAAGCAACCATGGATGGTGCAACCATGGATGGTTGAGGTAGAGTAAAAGCAACCACTAGTGACGACAGTACACAGCATGTGAACACCCTTGACCACCATTTGAGATCATCTTCGTAGACTGGTAAATAGTACACACATTGCTAGCATTGATGAGACTCACACACTTAGCAATTACTGGTGCTAGAATTGATGGTCCCAATTCAGTCTCTTCTCTCTAGTGGCTGCAACAGCAGCAACTCAAGTTGTTTAACCATGAACCTCTTCTTCTTTAACATGAGTCAACTACTACTACTTCAGAAAAAAGTTGATTGATTTAAGACAGCTCTAAGGAATTCATTTATACAAGGCAGTAGCTTTCAGAATTCTAGATGAGACTCACGGACTTAGCAATGACTGGTGCTAATAAGATGGAGCCGAAACCGATGGGTACCTTAGCTCCTCTCCAGCTTGACGAAGGATCGTGGACAAGATTATACTACTACATGATAATGAAACCTCAGGCAACCATGGATGGTTGAGGTAGAGTAAAAGCAACCACTAGTGACGACAGTACACAGCATGTGAACACCCTTGACCACCATTTGAGATCATCTTCGTAGACTGGTAAATAGTACACACATTGCTATCATTGATGATCATGTACTACAATTAGCTGGCATTGATCACTATCATGCAGTAGGGTACCATGGATGGTTGAGGCAGAGTAAATGCAACCACCAGCCAATGTTTCAAGACTGACTTTACACAGCGTTTGAACACCCTTGACCACCATTCGTTAAGTGGCACAAAGCAAGGAAAGAGAACGTGTGCGTCGCCACTCATCATAACCAGCAGCTCTCAGGTACAACCACCTACCACACAAGTCACCCAGTTGAGCAGAGCCCCGGCCGGCGGCAGAAGAGGGGCGGAGCCATGGCTGAGCTCGCGGCAAGCGCCGTGAGCTCGCTGCTGGTTGTCATCCGCGACGAGACACGGCTTCTTGGCGGCGTCCGGAACGACGTGCAGTTCATCAAGGAGGAGATGGAGAGCATGAACAGCTTCCTGGCGCACCTGGCCCGGAGTGCGCCCCCCGGCGGTGAGCACGACGAGCAGGTGCGCACCTGGATGAACCAGGTCCGGCTGCTCGCCCAGGATTGCAACAACTGCATCGACCTCTACCTGTACAGCGGGAATCCAGACATCCACCGCGCCAAGGGCAGACTCCGGCGCTACCTCTGGTGGGTCTACTGGTCCCTGCACAAGTTGCTCGCGCAGCATCGCGCGGCCAACCAGCTACGCGAGCTCAAAGAGCGGGCGCGCGACGTCGGCGAGCGACGACTGAGGTACGGCGTGGAGGTCCCAGTGAAGAAATTGGCTGGGCAAGCTCCTTCATTGTCAGAGTCGGAGAACGCTGCTGCAGCTGCTGCAGTGTCGACCCTTGAAGACGATGAACAAGCCCATCATTCTGTTCAAAGAGCCGTCTTTGAGCGCCGCACTCTGGACGACTATGTCAAGGCAAAGCTCCTGGAGTGGACATCTGAAATTCCTGCAGGCTTTGTTGATACGTTGTCCATCGCCATTGTGGCACCACATGCAGATAAGCACGTCCTTGCCCTTGCACATGATACTTTGGTTCGGCCACCCACCAGGGATCGCGCCGGCTACCATCGCGGTATCTTGGTCAACATCCCAGGGGTGCACCCGCACTTTCTACCACTACGACCCAAGGAGGTTCTCTACTACATCCTGAGGCAGCTCAAGAATGACATATCCCAATCGCAGAAGCAAAGCATAGATCAATGCAACAAGGAGGAGGAGGAGGTAGCTCTTGGATCTTGGCGAGATTTCAGGAGAAAATATCATATTTATCAAGCAAAGAAGAGAGTGATTCATAAAATCAAAGAGAAGATTGAAAAGATGAAGATCAGTGAAAAGCTTGACAAGATCAATAGTTACCTTCAAGTTCAACAGGAGAAAGGCAACCAGCAGCAGCTGCTTGATCTGAACCTTGGACAAAAGAAGGGCGTCGATACCGTCCAAAACAGAAAGGATGTGGATCAGGTGGACCGGCTAGGCACACTCTTTCAAATGCTGTTCATCTCTCAACAGGATCAACTGAAGAACAAAAACATACATAAATCTTCTGTTTGGGATGACAGCATCATCATGAAAATAGCCAAGAAGCTTAAGGAGTATATAGAAGGAGATGAAATGGCCAATAAGCCTATGGAACAAAGGGGCATAAAAGAAAAGGAAAAAGAAACAGACAAGCAAGGTGAAGTAGAAGAGAGAGAGGATGAGAAAAGAGTTGAAGGCAGAGAAATGGGAGAATTGAGGGAAGAGGATGAGAAAGGAGTAGGAGGGGAAATGAGAGACGAGAGGGGAAAGGAGAAATCAGTAGGACAAGAAGAGAGAGGAGAAGACGAGAGAAAGGTGAGTGAAGAGAACAAGAAGGAGAAAGGAGTAGGGAAAGAGGAAGAACAAAAGAAAGATAACAAAAAGGATGAAGAGGAAGGAGGAGGGAAAGCGGGAGGCGAGACAGAAGAAGGGAAAGCAGAAGACGTAGAAGCCGATACAACAGAGGGGAAAGAAGAAGACGAGGGGAAGGAATTGAAAGAGATAGAGATAGAAGAAGAACAAAACAAAGATAACAAAAACGAGGAAGAGGAAGACGATGAGGAAGAAGAAGATGATGAGGACGAGGACGTGGAAGACGAGGACGAGGAAGAGGAGGACGATGACAAAGAAAGCCTAATTTATCTTGATGAAGATCAATATGCACAAATCCTACGAGAAGTGTTCCTGAAGCCTAGTAGCAGTAATCCACTACAGGTGCAGCAGCAAGCCAACCAAGCTACAATAACCACGTTGGACGAGGATCGAATCAAACAAATGATTCAGGAGGCAAAACAAGAGGTCATCAGGGAGCTGAAGGAAGAAAAACCAGATAATAAAAATAAAAACCAAGCAATAGATGAACCTGGTGCCCTGGATCAAAACCAAGAGAAGCTTAATGAGATTGCGGCGATTGAAATAATCAAGAAGGAAATTAAAGAGCAGATGAAAATCAAAGGGATCGTTGACAAGATTATATATCACTTGAACGGTGGTTGTCCCCTGATTATCTTCAAAGTTGATGAGATGATGGATGGGTCCAAATGGGAGAAGATCAGAAAGGCTTTGAGCTTGTTAAAATGCAGTGCTGATGCATTGATCTTCACCACCACAGAAAGCATCCAGCAGGCTAAAGGATACTGCTATCCAGTGCGAGAACCTATAGACTATTCTCTTGTTGGCCTCTACCATGATACTGTGCTTGAGCTAACTAGGCAGCAAAAGAATGAGGACAATTATAACCCCCAAATTTTTCGTGATATATTGGAAGCGTGTGAGACGCAGGAACTCTGCATGAAGATCTTCACTCATGCTTTGTATGCTAACCCCAAGAGGAGCAATGAGGAGTTATGCAAGCTGCGCAGCACCCTGTGGGCGGTTTCACCTAAGTCATTCAACAGCATCGCTAAGGTGATGTTCAAGTTCTCTTACAATGATCTGCCTAAAGAATACAAGTCCTGCTTGCTGTACCTAGCTATCTTCCCTCCGGAGTACAAGATCAGGCGATCAACCTTGATTGGACGGTGGGTTGCAGAAGGGCTGACATTGAAGGAAGATTGGCCCAGTTCTGTGCTTCATGCACACCAATGTTTTGATGCACTCATCCACCGGTGCCTTGTTTATCCTGCTGATATTGGTGCCACAGGAAATGTAAAGAGCTGCATCGTAGGTGATCTATTTCACGGATTCATTACCACAATCGCTAGAAAACAACACATCGTGGAGACACGCCTGTCACATCACCTGGCTCGCCACTTCTCCATTTTCAACAACCTCCAACTCCGCAGCTCCGATAGGATCCACAAATTCCTCCAAGGGCTCTCCAAATCATCTCGAATATCCCTGCTGAAGGTGCTAGATCTAGAAGATTGTCAGTGCTTTGGTGAGAAAAGCCAACGGTACCTCAAGAACATATGCAGCAAGATGTTACTGCTCAAGTATCTGAGCCTAAGGGGAAGAGATATTACATATGGTGGGCAGAACCAACGGTACCTCAAGGACATATGCAGCAAGATGTTACTGCTCAAGTATCTGAGCCTAAGGGGAACAGATATTACGTATCTACCCAGAGAAATCAACAACCTCCGTGAACTAGAGATATTGGATATCCGACAGACCAAGGTGCCCGAGGATGCAACAGAAAATATTCTGCTCTTGAAGCTGAAGCGTCTACTTGCTGGTAACATTGATCCAACTGAAGGCAATTTTGCCACTAGTGTTCGGGTTCCTCACAGGATTGACAAAATGGTAAACATAGAGGTACTATCTAATGTGAAGGCCAAGCACAGGAATGATTTGAAAGATATTGGAAAGCTATGGCAGCTGAGGAAGCTAGGTGTGGTTATCGAAGACAAGGGTAGTCACCTCAGACATTTGCTTCGAACAATCAGTGACCTACATGAATGCCTCCGTTCTCTGTCAATCACTCTTCCTGTAGCCAGACCACATGGAGGTACTCCTTCCTCTGTAGAGTTACAAGAGGGTATTGGCGCTCGCTTACATGGATGCTTCCATTCTCTCTCAATCACTCCTCCTGTAGCCGCACCACCTGGGGGTACTTCCACTGCAGACTTGCCAGAGGATACTGGCCCTCGCTTACGACACCATCCCAAGATTCTTGAGAGCCTAAGCATCAGTGGAACTACACTGCAGGGCCGTCTTCTTCCATTGTTCAAAAGAGGTGATAATAACACACTTGCCAAGGTAACTCTAAGTCACACCCTGCTGGACAAAAAAGATCTGGATGTGCTTGCCGAGCTTCCCAGGTTACGGTGTGTCAGGCTCAAACACATTGCATGCACCGAGCCCATGCTCACCTTCAAGGACGGTGAATTCAGATGTCTCAAATACCTTCTTGTCGAGGGCTCGAACTTGACTAATATCACTTTTGAGGGTGGAGCAGCCCAGCTCGAGAAAATAGTTTTGTCTTTCACCAGCACAGGTTCAATCTCTGGAGTTGACAAGCTTCCAAAATTGGAAGAGGTCGAATTGAACAGCAGACTGTGTGGACGATTGCTATCATCATTTGACGAAGCCAAAGAAATAGCCAAGGTGACTCTTTGTGGTACAATGCTGAAGCAAGATGCTTTACAGATCCTTGCCAATAAACCAAGCATGCGCTGCCTAGTGCTCTCGGACATGTCTTTTGATGGAACACAGAACCAGATTACCTTTAGCAAAGATGAGTTCATATGGCTCAACCTTGTTGTTGTTGACTGCTCTACCATTACTGAGATAGACTTTGCCACTGGATCTACTCCAAGGCTTGAGAAGATCATCTGGTCATCTCCCACATCTCTATCCGGCATCAACAACCTTCCCAGGTTGAAGGAGCTCGAATTCAATGGTGACCTTATCCCTAATGAAGTGGAAGAATTCATTAGGAACAATAAAGACAAAGTTAAGATTAAACATAACAAACCAGAAACTCAAGACCAAGCAAAAGGAGAAGAAGAAGAGTATGATGAAGATGCTAGAAGATTCTCTTTATGCTGGAAGTAACAGATTTGATGCCTGAAGAGCCTCTGATTTGATCCCAAGTTGTGGTTTGGGTGTGTTAATGTGGATTGCCATCTGTTGTCAATTTATTTCTACTGCAAATGAACTGTGTTTGTGTTTTGCACAAATTTCAACTGAGTGTATCCATATGCTTGCTCTGATTTAGCATAAATTGTTTGTCTATGCTTCGATTTGTTTTGTGTAGATCTCATATGTATCGGACACCTGTACAGTGTACAGTTTCATGTAATATTTGTGGTATTTGTGCACAAATTTGCTCTATGTAATGTGTGCTATATTATAAAGTATGCTTTGAATGAGTTCTGTAACTCAAAGATGATCTTGTTTGTGATGTGGTGTACTTACCTGTAATGTCGGCATCAGTTGCTTCAAATTACCTGAGTAGCTGTTGCGGTAATGCCTGTCTAGGTAGTTGGATTAGAGTTTAAAGTAGACTACAGTCTGTTTTTGTCAGGCCAACATTAGCTCTCCAGAAAGTACCCAAAATATTTTCAGCTGCATGTGGAACTTAGTGACAGGTGATCTGTTAGGCTATGACATATCTGCGGTGGAACTTAGGAGTAACAGTCTACAGTGGTGCAAAGGAGCACAGGCACCTACCAATCCATTTAAAATGTGCAAACACATGCAACGATCACAGATCGTCACTTCCTCAAGAAACAAATCGAACTCCCCTGCAGAAACAAAAGCACACATATTCTCCATGCATCTCCCCTGCTCTTGTTCCTCTTCAGATCAGAATATTGGAAGGACTCGGACAAGACAAAGTGCCTCATCTTGACATTAATATGTGAACAAAGACGAGCAGCAAAACAAAACACTTCCTCTTTGTTGGTACTTGTTGATCTCATCGATTTCAATTGAGTCGTGGCCTCCACGATGGAGAGGAAGGACCAGCAAGGGCAAGTGGAATAGGAGGCCATGGAGAGGGTATGTTGAAACATCGAAACATCATAATGGAAACAGCATATGGGTATATATTATGTTCAGGTGCTTATTTTTTAGCATTTTTTATGCATAATCACTCTGCAAAATAGAATAAGACAGTTCGTGTCTGACAAACACCTTAGACTCTTGCACAGAACAATAAGAAACCTAGCATGGTCACCATTCCAACTCTGTACCTCCACATGAGTACAGTCTATTATAAGTCTCTTCAGTCTACTGCAATCTAGACATCTAGTTATAGCTCAACCAGATAACTTTGCACTGGATACCCTTTTCCCTTTTATCTGATGAACAGAGGTCCATAAATCATCCTGAGCTCTATTGCCTCAGTGATTTTTTTTTATCAACTACGCTATGGAATAGTAAAGTTTTCTCACATTTCAGGAAGAATAGACCAAATGTAGTAGTAGCAAGCAGTACAGATAGTGTGCATGTGAGTGCTCCCTACCTCCTCCATTGGCAACAATGTTTACCACGTTAAGGAGCTAAATTATGAAGCGTTTCATAATGCATGCATCTAATGAAGTTCATTTGATATTTGTAAATATTATTGTTGGTTTACAAAATTTAGTCAAACTTAATGTGATTTAATTTAGGACGCCCCAAAATCCACTATATTCCAGGACCGAGGGAGTACAGACAAAACTCTTATAGGATATATCAATCGAAAGCTATTTAGCCTGTCACACAGTCCTATGTCTGAAAGTAGAGTTGACGGCAGATAGGGAAGCACCATTCTGATCGAGTTCAATAAATTACTAATTGTTTTCTTCGAGATGGGTCAATCAATCTGAACCGTGGTCGTGGAATCCTATACGCAATAAGAAATCCTATCCCTAACCAATGCATTAGAGAATGAAAACGATAAAACTGCTAGGAAAATACATTTGCGGTTCAAGTAAACTGGATTTCTACTTACGAAAACTTAACCGGGTGGTTTTGGTCGAAAGGATCATTAGGGATTGAGGAATGAATACCTGACTGCGGGCGGCGGGGGATTTGGGGGAGAATCTCAACGGCAGGATTTGGCGCGGCGGACGTGAGTCGTGGGGCTCCCGAAAATCTGTGATCCCATCTATCCGCTTCTCCCAATCCACGGAAAAGCCTGGGTTGAAGACGGAGAGGGATAGGGACCGCGGTGACTAATACGCCATTGCCGGCGATTACTTCCCGGACCAAGGAGCACCGTGCATGAAGGACCAGGAGAGCGGCCGCGGCGGTGGGCAATCCAGAACTTCTTTTTTTTTCATTAATGCATTTTTGTACGCCAATGAAAAATGTTCCTTGAACCTAGGAAAATTGCTCGGTGTCCATTACTTGGTTCTAAATAAAGCTTTTCCGTCCTCACGAAAAAAGATAACATATTAATGTCACACTAAAGTACGTATATATCTAAACAAAATTCCTTTGAGCTCTACACATAATAGAGAAAACTTGGTTGGAGTAAGATTCTCTTAGACATGACAAAATGTAACTTTCAATTTTCTAGTCATATTTTTTACTTCACACTCGCCTAATGTAATTTTTTTTTTGAGGGAAGCCATTTGGCGCGCTTTATTGATCTTGGACAATAGTTACATCGTTCACCAAAGCTTGTAAGATGAATCTAGGGGGTTCATCGACCCAATTACAGGTTCACTTACTTTGCATGGCTACACTAGCTAATTCATGAGCTACACAATTTGTTCGTTTGACTTATTTATCCGAAGTTTAACCACTTGCGTTATTTAGAAATTTGTGTAAAATGTTACTTCTTTTTGTTGTGGCTTGCTTTATTATTAACTAAAGTTTTTCAAGAATAATTTAAATGTGATTATATTTTTTAAAAGTAAAAACAGGAGCTCTACCGCTCAATTAAGAAGGAAGGAAAAAGGTTTATCATAGGCAGAAAGTCAGAAACCAAACATCCTCTCTGTTTTTAAGTACACTTGGCCACTCTGAGAATAATGTAACCAGGACACCCTCGCAAATTTGTATTCAAGTGTTTTTATACGTGCAACGTTTTTTATATGGGAGAAAATGGGTGGTTATGATTCCTGAGACGTCAAGTTCCAAGGTATGGACAGTGACCAAATAATAAAGGGAAGTAGTATTAGGGAACAAGTTAGTACATACAAGACTCGTAATGATTTGCCATGTCCGTTTCAAATCATAATTCACTTTATATCTATATCTATATCTATATCTATATCTATATCTATATCTATACAAGTAATAATAAAGCACCAAAATTACTATTCATCAAAATTTTTCATCCAACTAAAAGATTGACTCGGTGTTTAATTAAGAGGCAAAATAGTCCGGCATGGTGGCTAAAAAGGAAAAGAAAAAGGGCACAAAATCACTCTTGTTTCCTGGATACACGGACACTTCACATAAATACGATTCCAATACGTGTTCTATTGAAAAAGGATACTTAAATTTATTATTACCTGTCATAATTAATGCAACACGGATAAATGTTCGATTTATTATTGAACAAAGTTATTTAATCATATGTATATACACATTAACGTAAACGTGAATGTCTTTCGGGGAGTAAAAGGTTTCCATCTCACGGTGGGCTTTTTTAATACAAATCCATTTACTGTTGTTCCAAATATAACTTAATACTATTTTGATTCTGTTTGACCATGTGCGTCCAACGAGGACTCGTTAGTGTGCCATACAATGGCAAGGTTGTACGAGGACATG
>DXKC01101402.1:0-15216 GCA_031170775.1 Cymbopogon citratus
GTAAAGCTTGTGTTGTTGCTCTAGTGGTTAGTTTGCTTGTGTGGCTTGCTAATCACCTTCTTGCTTGTATAGTTAGAAGTAGAGTACTTGCTTTGCTTATCTTATGTAGTTAAGTAAAGTTGAGCTCTTGTGGTTAGGCTTGTGTAGCCTTGTCCTTAAGCATCTAGTGAGTTTATGTTGGATTTGTGCTTTTGCTCATTAGACTTGTGTAGGTGCTCCCCCCGGTGTGACAAGTACTAGTTGCTTAGGTTTGTGTGACCTTACAAGCTAGAATTTGTTAGGTGAGCACTAACTAGTTTGGCACCTTGCTTTCTTATGTAGGATCTTTTACAAGGTACATCTAGAGTCATAGTTAGAGGGGTGAAGTCTTGGCTAGACCGATAATTTTAATTCCGCACTTTGTTCGGTTAGCCGGAGCGATAAGTTTTAGAAAGGACTATTCACCCCCCTCTAGTCCGCCATCTCGACCCTTTCAATAGCCATCCACATAATCTTTCACTAACTATTCATATATTGTCTTCCATTAAAGCCTTTTTTTGGATGCATATGTATTCATCTCAATTCATATATATTGAAGTAGATTGGAGTGAAAACTAAGGTTCACTCTAATCCACTCTAACTCAAGTGCATTAGAATGGATACACATGCACTCAAACAATGCCTAATAGTCATATCATCCCATTAACATCCAACATCTTAATGCTACTGATTTTGATAAGCATAGATGTAAGAACATTTATATGGGATCTACTAACTCCAATAGGTAACAATTTATATTCCTAAGAGTTATGCAGCAAAGCGCATGACACCCTTCTACTATTTGTAAATCACACACCTACATTGCAAGGTAAGCTGATTTGTACCAATATAATAGAAATCAGCGACAACAAACCCAAAACTAAGCACAACGGTAAGCCTAATAGGTACTCCATCCGTCTATGAAAGAATGCACATCTAGCACATTGTCATGATTTTATATCTCAAGTTCGATAGATAAAAAATACTCCTATATTTATGATATTAAATAAATATTATTAGATAAATTATGAAATGTATTTTTATAATAATTAATTTGGAATCTACAAATGCAAATAGTATTCACCGTAAATTCGGTGAAACACGGAGTACTTTTACTAGCTTCCAGCACACAATTATATTCTTTATTTGTCAGAGGTAGCATAGATTCAGTTAAACATAGTACTCCCTTCATCCCAAATTATAAGTTATTCTAAAAATTTTGAAGAGTCAACACATTTCAAGTTTGACTAAATTTATATAATAAGATAAATATTTATAATGTCAATTAAGTATCATTAGATTCTTTATTACTTATATTTTCATCGTATATCTATATGATGTCATAAATTATTATATTTTTTCTATAATTTTGATTAAACTTAAAAACTTTGATTTTTAAGATTTTTTAGAATGATCTATAATTTAAAAATGGAGGGAGTATTGTTTTGCATGCATTTTTCTTTCCCACGGAGGGAGCCGTACACACAAATGGAGTGCACAGAGAGTCTAGCGTCCATGCTCGAGGTCCGCATCCACCATGCCGTACAAATGCAGCTCGAGCTACGAAGTCAAGCCGGCGAAACAACCGGAAAACTTTAAAAAACAACCGGAAAACTTTAAATGAAGCATCGAATTTGTCGAAATAATAAAACGGGAAAAAAGAAAAAGGGAAAAATTGTCTTCGTCCCTAACCCCGCGTTAGCGTCGTGTGGCCTCCTTCCGTTACTCTGATCCCACTCCTCCCACCTCTCAGATCTCCCCACCTCGCGTCGGCACCGACCCCCCAAACCCTACTCCCCGCCTCGTTGGATTGGGCCGGACCCGGCCTCACGCCACGAGGAGCAGCGATGGCGCCCGCCGCGGCGATGCGGAGCTCCATCGCGACCTACCGGGAGAGCCTCTCCCGGCTCGCCGTCGAGGTCGATGACGCCGCGGCCGACGAGGTCCCCGCGCCGCCGCTGGCCCTGGAAGCTAGGGGCGGGGACCTCTCCGCCACGCCGCCGTCTTCGGGGAGGCGCCGACGGTACTCCCGCCCTGGCCCCGGCTCCGAAGCCGCCGAGCCCGACGAGGTAAACCCGCATCCCCCGGCAGCAAATTCCTCAGGTGGATTGGTTCGAGTAGATGTTCCGGTGTCTCTGGTATGTTATCGGGATCCGAAGCTCTACCTTTGGAAGTCCACCTGCCGAGGCCTTCTAGATAGTATGATTGATTTCTATCAGTCAACCAGCACACGGAGCCAATGTACTAGGGAAATTTCGCATTGACGAGCAGGCTGTTGTTGTTGGAAGAAACAGAAGTACATAGAGTGTTGATATCTGGGTTTAAGGGGGGTGTTGATATCGAGGTGGGTTGATCAATGTATGTTAATATAGCCTTGCCTGCATAGTTGATCCTGTGATTAACGTGGCTTCGAGTTAGGGTGCATAAGTTCATCTAAGTTGGTAGAATGCTGATATATTTGCTTTTCCAATGCTGCTTCCCACAGAAATGTTGCCAAGTGTTTGTTCTAATAGATGGTTAAAAGAAGTGAGAAGTAAATTCTTCCCTAGCATATCATGTGGCAAAAAAATGGGGTTGGTTACTTGTGATCTTAGAGAGGACATATTGCACAGAAGCTATCCTAGGAACTTGTTAAGTCTCTCTAAGTATTGAACTGTGAAGTGAACTACTATTTGATATGTTGAGTGAGGTTCTACTAGTTCTAAGAGTAGATCTAACAAACTGTGTGAGCAGTGCAGTAAGTATGAAATGATGTAATTTTATTTTCCTTTGCAGATTTCTAAACTGAGGGATGACATCCAAAAGCTTCAAGCTTCCGAGGCTGAAATAAAGGCATTATCTTTCAATTATGCTGCAATGTTGAAGGAAAAAGAGGTATGCCTTCTTTAGAGGTCCCTGTTTCTCCCTTTTATGCTTATCTGCTTGCCAGATCATTTTTACTTGCATTTTTTTTGGACGCGAGAGCTATTTTAGCTAGTTTCCACATCATAATAAGGTGTCGTATGCTTATTCTTTATGTCTATACAGATTTACTGATTTTACATGGCAGGCTTACGATCTTTCTTACATGTGTATATTTTTGTAGGAACAACTGGGAAAACTTCGTGAAGAAAATGGATCTCTTAAAAGAAGCTTGGAGAGCTGTAAGGCAGTTTCAGCCAATTCTAATGTAATTATGTGTTTTATTCATGTTAATAGAGTTTCCCATTCAAAAAAAAAAAAAAACTTTAACAGAGTTACTCATTTGTTACACAACATGCCACTATGGTAAATTATTAACATAAGATCTCACAGGGTACTTTGGAAAGATCACCCAGAACACAAAGGAATGCAGTTCAGGAAAATTCATTCAATCTCACCAAGCAGAATGGATATGGTGGTGGTTCTTCTCACGGTACTCAGGCAAATGGTCTGCATCCATTGACAGGGTATCAGAAGGTAGTTATTACTTAAATAAAATCAGTTTCATTACATTGCGGAAATATATTCCTAGTTTGTATTCCCTTCACACCCTCATCCTACTTAAAAGCTGTCCATATGATCTTTTTATCCTATGGTAAAGTGTTAAAAACAACAGATTTGATATTTTTATTTGTTGCATGCAAAGAAATTGTGTACTTAGTTAGAATAATCATTACCGTACATTAAATTTAAATCATGCTGCAGGGAAGTGCATTGGAGGAAGAGAGGTCATCCTTGATTACCAAGCAAGCTAGTCTTGAAAATGAAATCAAACAATTGAAACAGCAGCTCAGCAATAATTCTGAGAAAGAAACTGAAATTAAAAGAAGGCTAGAAGGTATGCTTGATCTAAGTCCAAACTGTTACAGTTGAATCAGTTAGCAGTCTATATTAAAATTTAGTGAGCTTTTGTTTTCTAAATCTTCTGTTTCCACATTTTAGATGAAACCAAACGGAATGAATTTCTTCAGCAGCAACTAAATGAACTCAAGACGAACAAAGAGAGGGTAATGTTTTTCCCCCCTATGGAAGAGATGCCTATGTAACTTGATCCAATGTCAACAGTATGCTTAAGGTAATGGATTTGACTCTGTGGGCATGAAGATTATTTTCTTATGTACTTCTGCAGATATCAACCAGCATGGAGGGGCTACACAAGGAACTGAATGAGAAGAAATCAGAGTTGAAACGTGTTCAAGATGAGTTAAGCAGAAAGGACAAGGAGCATGCCTCAGACGGATCGCTTCAGAGCCTAAGAAATATGTTGATGGCTCTCCAGAAGGAGAACTCTAACCTAAAGGCCTGAATAGATCATGCATCTGCTATAATATAATGCTAATACAAGGAACATATGGAAACCTTGCAACAGATTCTGACAGCATAATATTTGCTTCCGCAGATAGAGAAAGTCAAGCTTGAGGCAGATCTCAAGAGTATGAAGAGTACCTCACAAAAAACTGTTGACAGTACATTAGATACTAACAAGATTTCTGACTTGGAGAAGGTATGATCTTACTCTTAAGCTGTGCTTCACATATATATGGTGATCAATGCCTATAGAAGATGCATGAGATAGACTTTTTTTGGTTCAATGATAAACACTACTTGTTATTTATTCAGTGTTCAAATTACGTTTAAATGCTCACTTAGGTGCTAGGCACTAGGCAGAGACCATCGTCGCTCCTAGGTCATAGGCGTCCAATTAAACACTACATGAACTGTCAGAACCCATGGATGCAGAAGAAAGGAAGAGAAGAGAAGAGAAGAGATGATATATGGATGGAAAAATGGTTTGTTGCATCATGATTCCATCTATGGGACTACGCCGTGCCCAAGTCGGTCGATTATGCTCACCTCATTTCGATGTAGCCCCTGCTTGATTTCTCCAAAGGGTCATGAGCGCAGCCAAAGCAGGGGTGCCATGGAGGGGAAGAGGATGGGGTGCACACGGGCAGAGTAGAGGTGGGGCACATGGAGGAGCAGATGGGGTGAGTGCAGGAGAATAGGTGGTGCACCATGGAGATGTAGAGTGACGGACTGAGCACACAGGTGGAGAGGTGGTGTGGCTTCACGAACATTGCCTACTGGGAATCGGTGGTGGTAGGTCATTGTTTGGTGTTTATGGTGTTCAGATGAGCTAGTGGGCTTCCTCGGTGGGCTGTTATGGCATTGCTCTTCCTTTTCTATATATTCTTTAATATTTGTGCAACTACTAAATCTCTATGTTTAGGTGCCCTAGGCACTAATCGGTGGCTTAGCTTCTGCCTGGCCCCTAGCACCTTTTGAAACCTTGTATTTGTTTATTCAGAAATTTGATGTTAGATCATGACCTCAGTGCATTATATGTTGCTTAATGTGTTGAAATGAATTTTCCACATTTTTTTTTGAACAAAAAATTTCCACAGTTTTTGCCAGTAAGAGTCATCTGAAAATTGTAAAGATCATAGAGTTTTTAAATTTCACTATGGATGACTTGTCACCTAAGAATTATGGGCCAACAAAATAAGGATTTGTAGTATATATTACTGATGATACCACGTAATGGCAAAGAGAATAAACGTACTGATGTGCTTGTAGTTCCACTGTGAAGGTTAAGGAAGAGATGGATTCTTTGAAAAGAGCGTTACATGATGCTTCCCGTGAGAGAGACAAAGCAGTGCAGGATCTGGCTCGTCTGAAGCAGCATTTGTTAGATAAGGTAACCGTATATTGGTATTTGTATTTTTCTTGCATTTTCTTGTAGTACTTGTGAGACAAGGCAATGTATTATGTGATCCCTTGCTTCATTTGTACTACCTATTCACAAGCTATGTGCAATATAGCTTTATATTTAATGTGATAACCTCTTTACTGGACAATATGATGTGCAAACTAACAATTCACTTTCATTAGGATCTTGAAGACCAAGAAAAGATGGATGAAGACAGCAATCTCATTGAAGAATTGCGGGTAGTCTGTGAGCAGCAAAGGGCTCATATAATGCAGTTAGAGAGGGCTTTAAAGGTTGAGATGGCAAAGCAGGAGGAGAACAAAAAGATCGTAAGTGAAGAACACCAGAGGTCGAATGAACAAATAGAAGATTTGAAATACAAACTTGCAAGCTGTATGAGTGCACTTGAATCAAAAAACGTGGAGCTGCTAAATCTTCAGACTGCCCTTGGACAGTACTATGCTGAGAGTGAAGCCAAGGTGATTGAATTCTTGGGTTATTCTTCGTTTGAAGCTTACTTAATAATTTAAAAGTTGTCAGATTAATTATGGTCTTTATTTTGTATGTAGGAACGACTTGGAGGTGATTTAGCTGTTGCTCGGGAAGAACTGTCTAAATTGTCGGAATCATTAAAGGTAAAAACAGAGCATACCTTTTAGATGCTTGAGCAAGCACTGACCAACTTCAGTACTTGTGATTTTACCTCTTATTTTTATTGGATTCATGAAGCCTAAGTTTATGGTGTGCCCACATACTCTAGTCTTTGTTAGTGCCTAGTAACATTACTAAGGCATGTCCCTTTTATGCAGGTGGCAAATCAAACTATTGAGATTTCAAGAAGGGAGAAGGAAGATATAGCTACCAAACTTTCACAAGCAGAGAGGATGTTAGCTGATGGGAAGCGATCCATGCAGAAGCTTGAGGATGACAATTCAAGATTGCGGAGAGCACTAGAACAAAGCATGACAACTGTGAATAGGATGTCACTAGATTCAGATAACTCCGTTGACAGGTTAGTAATCATTATTTTTCTTCTGTAGTGATTTAGTGAATGCATCTATGGAGGACACCTAGTTTATATATATAACTATGTATGAATCGTGGTTTTTGAGGCATCATGTAGCACGTTGCCTAGCGTTCCCCACCACAAAGGTTTTAGTCACATAATATCGCTTGGGCATCGCCTAGAATGGTCTAGATTTCAGGCGTACTCCAACCACTATAGGATGCCACAATGCCTCAAAAACCATTGTACCAACTCGTCACCTAGGCGGTTAGGCGCCACATGACAGCACAAGGTTTTAGTTACACCATATTGCTTAGGAATCTCGTCTAGAAGGCATCCAGATGTGTGCTCCTAGCGCCACAGGATGCCACAACGCCTCAAAAACCATGTTACCAATGATAGAGATGGCTATCTATTATTTGGTGAGGACATTTTCTGTCCAATACATGATATGACAGTAAGAATTGAATATGCTCATATAGATAGGCCCATGGACAAACAATCATTCCCAAACCTTTGTACGGGAATAGTACACCAGAAATGGAATCTTGGAGCATGGTCCCTTTTGGAATCACTGCAATCGATGTGTCTTCAATAGGGCTGGACCTGTCGTGTGAAATGATTTGGCTTTGACCATTGAAGAAACGAGGTTATGGGGTTTGGCTCGAGCTAAGGGCATGACTTTATTGATTGCTCCGCTTGATTTATTTAGCTCTGTGCTCAGCTGTTTTTGTGGCCATTCTGTTCTTTAGTAAAAGGTGTAATTGTAGCTTGTCATCTCCTTATGCGTGACTGAGTCTCGGTGTGTGGATTTATTTTCTTTTGTTGGGACTATTTTGCCCTTTTTTCTTGATACTATAAAGATAAGCAGCTCTCCTGTGTTTACGAGAAAATAAAACTAGGCCAGTTGTGTTTTTTATTCCTCTTGTTTTTTCATTTTCTTCTTTAGCTTTGAAATAAACTGATGACCAAAACTTTACTGCTGGTTAATCTATGGCCATACCATGCCATCTGCAGCTTAACATTTCCAAATTTTGTCGTCCTGTTCTATACCAAAGTTCTCTTTATCACAAGATATATCTTGTGTAACATAGATTTTTCTTTTCTTTCTGCACTATCGTCACCTCATCCAACGAATCAGTAAATGCTATATGATATACAGTACATTAGTGAGCATTTGAACAGCATGCCCATGAGAACTCAAGGCACACTTCGATTTCCTAAGAGGTCAAGCAACACAATATATTCTAAATATATTTTCTTGATCCATCAATGTTTACAATCTGAAAAACTGGGTAATAGCAAGTGCGATAGAGAGTTCAATAAATCACCAAGCTATGGCAGAAGCTTGAGCTGAGAACTTGCAGCAGAAACCCAACCTTCAATTCATCAATATTTTCCCCCAAAGTAGTAAAAGATAGTGTACCTATTTGTTTGCTCGTTGATAGGCAAGAATTTTTTCTAGAACAGTTCCATAGTTTCTTCGTGCAACTGTCATGTCAGCACAAGTACATATACACTGGCCCCTAGGAGTTTGACAACAGACAGAACTGGTAGACAGAACCATGCTATCTGTGGAAAAGAGATTAAATCTCTAAAATGTCATGCTTACATGTCATCAATCAGGGCATTGCAATTCATGAACCACAAATTGCATTGCAGAATTTTTTTTAACTACAAGACATTTAAAAGAATCAAACGTTTGCTTGCAGGCGCATTGTTATCAAACTGCTAGTCACCTACTTCCAACGAAATCACAGCAAAGAGGTGTCTTTTCCAAATCAGTTAGTGTCATACTTCCACAATAAATTTTGTTATCCAATAATTTTCTGATGTTGGGTATCGTCAGGTTCTGGATCTCATGGTCCGCATGCTTGGCTTCTCTGAGGAAGACAAGCAAAGGATTGGCTTTGCACAAAATAATGCTGGTAAGGGTGTTGTCCGTGGTGTTTTGGGTCTCCCAGGGCGCCTAGTTGGAGGTATCATTGGTGGAGGTCCATCTGGGAAATCTACTCAAGCGTCTCAGGATAGCCAGGTGGGATCTATATGCCTGATACCATTTTTTTCATGATCATTTCTTTGACCTCTAAAGTTCAGCAGACAATGAGAAGCACTACGCTGTACTTTGCATTATGTTACAACCTGATGGTTGATATTGGTGTCCTCTGTGCAGTCATTTGCAGACCTATGGGTGGACTTTCTGCTCAAGGAGACAGAAGAAAGGGAGAAACGGGAAGCCTCAGAAGCTGCAAAGCAATCACAGGAAGAGAGCCGTACCGCCACAGGTCCATCGAGTATCCAGCAACCATTGCAGCACCCTGCAAACCTGGCGCCTGGCCCATCCACAAGGTCACATCTCTTGGGTCGTCCAGACTCTGAATTGTCAACAGTTCCGCTAGCATCATCATCATACTCATCCACGACGACTCCATTCTCAAGACCACCTCTAAGATGATTGCAATCATGTGTACACTGTACAGTATCAGATCCCTTTTTGTTCTGGGAGTGATCCCGCACCCAAAGTCTAAGCTATTTGTTCCATTCGTTGACAATGCGATGATGATAGTAGATTCAAAAATTACCCTCCTTCCTCCTTGGCATGTAAAGAGATCAGTATGTAAATGGATTCCTACCCGCCTCGACAACAAATGGACATAAAATGAGTGTTGATCATACGTTTTTTTTAGAACTGCAATGCTGTGTGGTGTGTACCGGTGTTTGACCGTAAGCATTTTATTTTGCATCCAAACTTCCAAACTGAGTATTGCGGGGCATGACTGGTGTCTGGTAGTGGAATCTGTGTATTGCCGTATTTGCGAATGGAGCTTTGTTCTGAAACCCTGGGCTTCCTTTTCGCAGGCCACGGTAGTACAACGGAATGAACAATCATTAAAACCCTGAGCACAAACATGTCTACGGGGTTATGGCAGTCAAGACGTTTGACAGATGGTTTCTATAGCTTCAATAGAAAAAAAATTTTAGAGCATCTGTTGTTGGTTAAAGCAACCAATATAGTAAACGTATAGTAGGCACATTATCTGTACAAGCACCAACAAAGTCGTTGTAGTATAGTGGCGAGTATTCCCGCCTGTCACGCGGGCGACCCGGGTTCGATCCCCGGCAACGGCGCATTTTTTAAGTCGTTCTTTCTTTCACTTTTCCTTTTGTATATGTCTGTGCTGTTCTTCCGTCTCTGATCTCTTTTTTTTTTTTTAAAAAAAAAAATCTTCTTTTCCTGCTCCTCCAATTGACCTGGTATGTATATTATAGTACTCAGTAGATGATAAGCGCAAATTCGTGTCTGAGCTTGCGTGTGGTATTTCCCTGAAATTATGTCCATATTGCAATTTATGAGTAGTCGTATGATTCCCTGCACTAACACGACAATCGACTACACAAACCTACCCAAAAAGGTCATCACGTGCATACGACAAATACACAACCATCTGAATCGTATGGATCAATGTTAACAATGTTGATTCCTTGCATCCTGTTTGTTTCGCTTGCATATCTACAAATCCACATTGCCAAACGGAGAAGTAGATGACTTGGGTACAGTGGAGCCAGCCAACGTGCAGATGCCCCATATCTCCTCCTTTGTCAAAATTTCGTTTTCTCGTGTTCAGCTTTCAAACAATGCATGCTGGCTTGCCATTTCCTCTCATCATACTTACTATTGCTTTGCAGCTCCAGCTCCTCGAAATATTTTTTTTTTCTGGTTCGAGATTTCTGTAATGAAATTAATTGGATTTGTTTTTGGAGATGAGGAAACAAGAACAGTACTTTGATCTTGACTGCTTTTGCTCTGAAGGAACAGGAACTTAGCCCCTTACTGGAGATATATTAGGAAAACAAAAAACCAAAGTACAGAATGATCAGATTGTAACTCCTTCGAGAAAATGAAGGACGAGAAAAAACCTGTTGCCGTTTGGTCCATTGCACAAGCAAATATCATACATCCCAAAATAGTTTCTGTAACTTGTAAATTTTGGAAGTTCATAAATATGGATACAGACGCCCGAGCCAATATGCCTGTGTACGTACAGAGAGATAGATCTGAATTCAGCCCTGTTATTCAATTGTGTGTCCTCTGCATGCATCTTCAGTTTCAGCATGTTGGGCAGACTACCTTTCCAGTTACACTCACGTATGCCTGCATGGACTTGAGACCTTGAGTAATAAGCTTTCATTAGGATTTATGATTTGCATGTGTTACAAAGATATATATAACTCCAGCATATGCATGTAGCAACAAAACAATGCGCATCATCAACAGCCATGCATCGCATGCTCCCTTCCATGTTCAACTTAGCATGTACATTCTCTCCGGAGCAATAATGTGATCCACATCAACCACGTACGTGTACGCAAGACAAGCAAATTGGCAACATCTTTGTATATAAAAAATACACCTTTTTATTATTTCTATAGGACCTGTAACGACGACTAAAGGGAGGGTGAATAGGAGCCTTAAATTTTTCTTTCTCTGACCGAGAGAATATGAGGGTCATAGGCTCTTTTACACTTGCCCCAAAAACCAAACAGCACTCAACAGAAAAGTTGCTGGCGGAAACAGAAAACTGTAGAAACGGACAGATCGAGAAACGGAATCGGGCAGCACGAAAACACCACAAATCACCACTGGGTTCAGTCCAGTCGGCTCAGCCGATTCACCCAGTCGGCCTAGCTGGCTAGGGCGACTTAGCCGATTTGAAGAGCCGGCCTAGCTGGTTTGCTAGCTGGACTGACCCAAGTCAGCTTAGCCGACTGGCCTAGCTGGCCTAGCACACCTGGTCAGCCAAGCCGACTGAGGCACCTGGCCTGGCCTGTTCGTGCGACTCAGCCACGGGCAAGATTTCAAAAATCTTAAATCTTCTCCAAATTAAATCCAATCACAACCAAATTTTGACAGTAGGTCCCTGATACAATTGGTGAGCTATCTCTAGAAGATCATCTCTCAGATCGGAGTAAAACTTGAGATCTCACAAAAGGGAGGGAAAAGGGGAAACTTGAGACCTAGAACAACAAATCCATGAATCTTTGATCTCGTGAGGTTTCAGAGCAATTCCTTTGGTGGAAAGCCTCTACTCACTTCATAGATCAAGTCAGCATAAAAGATTCGGATCGAAAAGCTCAACAAACGAAGAAATCACAAAGTTCTCGGAGATGGACAAGATGAACTCGTGAAGAACACCAAGAACACGATTCAATCCAAGTTTCCAGCCATGATTCGAAAAGCCCAGAGGACACGCGCACACTTAGGGGTGCGCTTCCTACGAACACAAATCACAAGTAGTTCGGGTGATCTCTCTCTAACAAATGCTTAGGGGAAGGAGATGAAAACCTAACTCTAGAAGGATAAAACACAAAATGGGAGAGGTGAGGGGAGAAGGGGGTCTCCACCTATATTTAAGGGATACAATTGGACATCCCCATAATGCCCATGAGATAACTTGAGCTCAACTAAACTACCAGGGGCATTCTAGTCATGCTCTTAATAATTTGATCCGACGACCACCACGCCTTCTCGTTGGTAGCCTTGCATTCACACAATCTTTCCGATGCCGCCACGTGTCGTCTGTCCGCGAGGGACTCCATCGGGTTTTGAGGCTAAACCTGCCTCTGCGAGTAGCGTGCCACACACGCGTCCCCCACCGATGGTTTTGAGGCCAAACCACCAAACCTCCGCCGATGGTTTTGAGGCCAAACCAGCAAACCTTCTCTCGAGTACGTACCACGTACGGATCCCCCGCCATGTCATTTTGCACTTATTGAAGTCCCAAGTGTCAGCCACTACGGCTAGCACCCGGCCCTCTGGTCCCTCAGTCCAAGCCACCACATCCGCCCTTCACCTCCGCGGTCCATCAGCATGGCACGTTTGTTTGACCTTCTTTCGACCGTCGCTACCCCCTCGGACTCCATACCTGCACAACACAAGCCAAGAGACACCGTTTTGACACACACCCCTGTGTCCGGGATTAGCAGAACCATCCCACAACCGACCAACCACAAGTGTTGGACCTTATTGACAATCACTCATCACACATAAAGATGCTACACAATAACTATGGAAAAAGCTATATGTTCGCAATCTCCCCCTTGATGAGTGCATTGACAACACCAACGCAAAGCCAGAGAAAGCCCACTCAAATGACCAAAGCCAAAGAAAAGTTCGAAACGGGTCACTTGCAATAAGCAAAGATCGATCCAGAAACTTGGTCCCCAAAGACATGGGCAACGACTTGACGCAACCAAGTAGAGCAAAACTAGCCCTCAAGAAGAGGCAGAAAACAGGCTCAACGCCGCTAGCGAAAGCCAAAAATGTCAAAAACTCTTGAAAACAGCTAGACCCTCAAGATAAAGGCAAAGGCTCAACACATCTAGCAAAGATAACAAAGACAGCAAATGAACTCCCTTGGGAAGATGCAATCTTAAGAATGGTGCACTCTCTGGATTTGTAGTTTTTCTCCCTGCAGTGCACTTATCAAGTTTTTCAGCATTAAGAGATGCAACTCCCCCACAAAACATGCAATGCATGCAAAGTGTTACAAATGCACAGCTTTATAAATATAGCAATCAGAATGACAAAATACTCTAACTGGTGCTAATATGTGTATAAGTAATAAGTACAAGTGCTAGCAAATGCTCAGGTTGATTAGTTGAGATGAAATATGGCATTTAAGTATTTCTAAGCAAGTTTTAAGCATTTTTAGAAAGGGGTTCACCACCAAATATAGCCACTAGCATGTATAAGCAGAAAATCACACTAGTGCTAACTCAAGTATACCAAGTGAACTACCCCATGCAACGTTCATACATCATGTGAGAGAAAAGACCAACACTTGTATTTTTTAAATTTTTAGTTATCGGAGTTGCAGCGGTACACAAGTATTAGCCAGATATGTGTAAAAGGCATCGAACTGTCACGCCAAATGTGAACCATGCCAAGCCAAAGAGCTTAAGACAATGATTCTGGATATCTCTACAAGGTTCAAGTTCATCCCAAGTGCAATAGAAAGCAGTCTCAATACCTGGACGTGGGACATCAAAGATCCAAGTCAAATTTTCATCACAGCTTGGATTTCAAATTTTAGCACAAGTGGATTACTATTCATCCAAAGAAAGTGTATGACTCAAGAAACATGAGACATAGCAACCTAGTATACCAGAAAAGCATATATGAATCTCAACACATTCTACACATGCTAGCTGCCATACTCAAGATAAATATTTTTAAGTTTCATTATTATTAATCAAGTTCACAATTCAAAATCAGCTTAGCTCATAACATGTGTCAAGTGATAAAAAGAGCTTAAGCGACATAGCATCATTATGTACACACAAGTCATACCAAAAAGAGCATATTCTCATTCTAACCGCTATATAAATGAAGCTCTAAGCATGCTCTATAATATATGATGAGATGCAAATGCAATATGATAAAAATACAAAAGCAAAAGAAAAAACAAAACTAGTATACATGGTCCAAAGCTTTCCACATCTAAAATGGAAAGCAAACACCCAACTCCCCCCAGCAGATTGAACTGGGCAAGATCGAGGGGCTTGGTGAAACTGTCTGCAATTTGGCCTTGGGTGCCGACATGGTGTAGGTACATGTCTCCCTTCTCATAATGATCTCTCAGGAAGTGGAACCTCACCTCTATGTGTTTGGTTCTGGAGTGGAAGACTGGGTTCTTTGCAACAGCAATGGCACTGGTACTGTCATAGAAAAGTAGCACTTTGGTAAAGTTTAGGCCGTAATCTCTCATGGTGGTCACTAGCCAAAGAAGCTTGGAGCAGCAAGTAGCAGAGGCAACGTACTCAACCTCACAGGTGGATTGGGCTATAGTGGACTGCATACAGGAAGACCAAGAGATAAGCAAGGTACCCAAAAACTGGCAAGTACCCAAAGTAGGCTTCCTTCCAACTCGACACCCCACATAGTCAGCATTAGAAAACACCGAGAGTGAAAGATTCGAAGAGATCGAGTACCAGAGACCAAACTCGGGAGTGTATCAGAGATACCTGAGAATGCGCTTGACAGCCTATTGACGGTGGATATACCATAGAAATCCACACTCAAAACACCGTCAACATGCCTCTGTTTTAAGGAAGAATAGCATAACATGAGCATACTTTATCAATAATCCGTTCCACTTGTACTCTTAGCTTGTTTATGCAGAAAACAACAATTTTCATGTTGGAGGGTCCCAATATGAGGGTCGGGCGACCCCTATTTTGTGGCCACCTGGCCTGAGCTTCGAGCATGATCCATGTCAAGCTCCTTGGAGTCCATTTCCACCATCAGATCAACTTGTGTTTTCTCTCAATGGTGGAATATCACTTCACGTGGATCCATAGGCCCACAACAAGCGTGCAAAAGTACCCAAACGAAAGAATCTGATCAAACCACTTCACATGACAAGTGGGGACACCACCAGGAGCACCTAGGTGGGCCCACCTCCTAGGGAGGGGGTCGGCCGACCCCCTTGGTGAGAGCTACCAAGGTCGGTTGGCTCCC
>DXKC01101407.1:0-13330 GCA_031170775.1 Cymbopogon citratus
AATGCTCCTCTATTTGATAAGATCTCTCTCTACTTTATTTTATTTGAGACATGGCTATAATTTTTTTTCTTTTTTTTCAAAGTGATGGAATTTCATGTGTCCACTTTTTTTTGCATAGCCTTGTGTCTCTTTTACTAAACCACACTTATAGAGATATTCTAAAACTTTAAAACATGGAGCATATTTATGATGGAGATGGATAGTTTGTTTTTGCGTACTTCCAGTGTAGAAGCAGCATGTGTATATGTGGTGTGTATGTGATCTTGATCTTGGGACTATGACAATTTTCTCAACTAGGGTCAACAAGGTTTGACCAAACTCAACACAAATACAAATAGCATGAATAGAAGGGGTTTTGAACATGGTATGAACATATAGGCTTTGGTAGGAATTTTCTCACTATTGAGGAGTAAGTGACACTATGGTTTTATGACATTTTTCAAAATAAATCTCTAAGCACATTGATAGAAAAGGGTATGAATCATGAGCTAAGAACTATGTCACATTTGTCAACAACTTAGTCAATATGATAATCCTATCAAGATATGTGACCCAAGCATAAGCATATGCAAGAATTAGACTTTGTGACGCTTTTTTGTGTGACGTTTTTACTCTTTAAATATCATAAACCATTTCATCATTAGATGCAAGTCTTCTTGTTTTTATTTTATTTTATTTTATCTAAGAAAAACAAATAAAGGATAAAAGTAGAAATAAAAAGATAGAGAGTGAGTAGGAGTGGCAAACTAGTCAGGAAGATATGTCTTGAATTTATGACCGTGGTAGGAATTTAAATACATGCTTCCTGACTGGTTTGGCATGTATTTATGGCTGTGGTAGGAATTTAAAATGATAGATACATGCTTGCTGACTGGTGGCAAACATGTATTTATGGCTGTGGTAGGAATTTATATGGCTGTGGGGGAGAGTCGCAAGTTTTTACCATGAGTTCCCTTCTAGCAAGCATGTATTTATGGCCGTGGTAGGAATTTAAACTCTCGTCATATAGGAACTCATCATGTAGCAATTTTAAATTTTCAAAAGATAAACTCTCCAGAAATCTAGTATTTCTAGGAGTAAGATAAACAATAGTTCAAAACCTTCACGTATCATATCAGGTTTAGAGAGAATCTCAAATCAAAATAATTATGTCTAGCATCTCAAGGGATTTTAAGTTTGAAAACTAGACACTTGATAGGAAGTATGGCAGAGCAACTATTCATCATTTCCATTTGAGAGTTTTTATTCTAGGAGTTTATTAAGACATGGTAATCTTTGCACAATCTCCTACTATGTATTTATCAAACTTAAAAGCACATAGAAAATATTATAGGGAAATCTTTATTTGGTTTTCTACATCTTTTTGTGTGTTTTATAATCAAGAGTTATATCTATATTCTAACATAGGTAGGTAAGGGTACACTTAGCTAGATACGTGAGAGATGCTCTCCCCCAAGCTAGATGTTGACTTAGTCTTTCTGGTGCAGCAGACATACAACAAAGGTGTTGGCGTTAGATCCAACTATCGAACACCCAAAGTAGGAAATATCACAAAATACGAAAGCAGAAAGTACAACGAATGCTTACAGAGATCAGAAATACGGAATGCTCCTTTTTATTCCCTTTTTTATTTCCCCTTACAATGTCCTCCAGGGGGTATTTATACACGCTGACATACTTTTACATGACACTTATGCCCTTCGTCACCTACCCCTATGCAACTAAAGGTTTGTCGGATTAGAACGTGACGACGGTCATCTGTATCCCCAGCGGTCTTCAGAAGGCCCACAACTTCGTTTGCGTCCTACAATAGTCTTGAAGCAACATGGCCCTGCGCGACGGGCCAAGATCACCATTTCAGCCTACAGACACCTGCACACAAGGAACAGACACTAAGTATTCATCCACCAGCGACTTCTACCGGTGGTTGCCGCCTCATCCGTGGAAAGCTCGCACTCGCAAAGCCTTTCACGACGACTTTCGCCGTAAGGATAGACCCTCAGCAACCGGCAGCCACGATAGTGATTTTCGCCTGGCCTAATGGTTCGCCTTCCGTGGAACCCATGGTCACAACTTACGCCGAAGATCATGGCTTGACTTCCGCAATGCCTAAGAGAATGACTTCTGCTGAGGATCGCGGCTCGACTTCCGCAACGCCTAAGAGAATGACTTCCGCAACGCCTAAGAGAATGACTTCCGCTAAAAATCATGGCTTGACTTCTACGATGCCTAGGAAGACAACTTCCGCTAAAGGTCGTGGTTCGACTTTCGCAGCCTTCCGCTCTGATTGTCCCAAAGGGGAGGTGGTCCGCTGGGTAGAGGGTTGGTCCTCTTTTGGCACCACTCAACAGTAGCCCCTCAACGCGCCCCATCTGACTTTCTTTCAGTCACGGTGCATTGAACATTTTCAAACAGTTGCTATTTTTTTGTTTTGGGATCCATGCCACATGGGACCGTCATGACAGTTTGCCTTTCGAGTTGTCCATTCACTGGCTCTTTTTGCTAGGTCCATCTGTATATAAGGGGGGTTGGGTTAGAGTGCTTAGTGTGCTTTCCATTCGACCTGAGTGCTCTTTGCCGTTTGGTCTTTTGAAGCGAATCTTTTGCCTTGTCTTTTGGAGTGAAGCCTGGTCCGAGCTTTCGTGCACATTCTCGGTGAGTGCCTGGCTTGCTTTATTTATTATGTCTGCTTTCATTTTTGTTCTTTTGCGAAAGTTCCCTATTTTGTTTTTTATTCTTCTTGATTTCGTGTTTTAGATGGGTGAGTATGCTTCTACGAACGATTTTGGATTAGGGACATGTTCTTTAAGTCCATCCGCTTCCGCACGTGGTAGAGGGTCCAACTCTTCTAGGACTGTGGCCAATGCAGAAGTTGCTTCAAAATCTATTCTTCAGAATGAAGTTTTGGATGACCAGACTGATGCAGAAGTTAACATTGATCGTTTGACTGACGCTGAGGCTGGCAATCTTGCGGGTGGGGATTTGGTTGAGGGTGTCGGCAGTGGTGACTTTCTTCCGTTGAATCTGCCGAAAGAGCATGTTGCCGAGTCACGCCGAACTGGCAAGCCTAAGCGGATCTCTGTTTTTCAGTTAAAGCACTCATGCATTTCAGAAGCAGATTTGGATGAGTACGTCGAGCGGAAGTTGCTGAGTGCAAATGCTCAGGCCCTGTGCCGAGCCCCTGGAGAGGAAGTTGTCCCTCAACCCCAGCCTTATGAGGCTATCGTCTTTCATGATTTCCTTGTGGCTGGGTTGAGGTTACCCTACGAATCATTTGTTTGTGAGGTCCTCCTAAAATTCGACCTTTAGATTCATTAACTTACTCCGAATGGCGTTGCCCGGCTCGCCATTTTCTCTATGGAAGTTTGTTGGATGCGGTCTTAGTGCGAACACTTTCGCACGACATTATAGTGGGTATGGTCTTCTGGACACGGAAAAGGACACCAATGCGAATGTGATTAGAACATTGGAGTATGGGGGTTATAATTTTGTCCCTAAGGCTGGTGCTGGCTTGGTTCCCATGTTCAAGGTTAAGTGGCAGGATTGGAAGGATTTCTAGTTCTACGCTCGAGTTTTTAGCGATGCAGATGTTAGTGCTGTGGAAGCTGATGGATGTGAGAAGGCCCATCCACTCGTTTCAATCCTTAGACCCAATCCTTAGACCCATTAATGGCAGATCTAAGGCTGATTTCAAGGAGAATGAGGCTGAGGCGGAAGCTAGCCGAATTCTTTGCATGACCGCTCATTTGCAGACTTGCCGTGACTTGGCTGAGGATTGGGAGGTTCTGTAGCTTTTGCCTCTGGATGTGTTTGTGCAGTTTCCATCTTTCACCAAAAACTTGAAGAGCCATATGATCCCCAGCCTTGATCTTGAGGGGATTGCTGAAGACAAAAAGGATGAGTACGTCGAGTTTATGGAAGCTGGCGTTTTAGAGAGATATGGGACGTACAACGTTCGCGAGCATGATGCCCGGATGTCTAGTGTAGAAAGGTTCAGTTGTGTGAATTGTATTTTTGACTTTCTTGGAGTCCCTTATCATGATTGGGATGACCCCCGGAATACTGACCCTGCTATCTCCAGCTCTGACAAAAGCACGAATGTTGAGCGCTGGGGTCAGGTGGGCGGGGCCGTGGCGGGCGCTCTAAGTCTGCCCGCGGATGTGGAGCTCGAGGGCGCAGTATTGTAGTGCTTGAGTCACGAAAGTGGTGGATGCATTTTGGAGAGGTTGGTATTTCCGAATCTGCTGATGTTCGCCTTTGTCGTATGATAGCGAAAGCTGTAAAACCAAGGTCTGACGTGACTTTTGGAAAGATGCAAAAGTTTGGAATGGGATTTGATGAGATGGTTTGATTCTGCCCTTTCGTGGTGTTTTGGTGTTTTTGGTTTGGATGTGTGTGTTTTGTTACTTTCATTTGGTTATATCCTTTTTGTTTTGTGTAGGTGGAAGAAAGCGATAGCTCTATGCCCAACCGTGATAACCTTGCTAACCCTTGCTATGGGATGGACGCGGATGACTTGTTTTCGGGGTTTTCGCCACCTTGAAAGTTGGCAAGTGGTCGAGTGCTTCGGATGAGCCTGCAAGACTTGCAAAGAGGGCAAAAGCTGGTGGCAATGCTGCAGATCCTTCTGTGTTGCTGCAGATCCATCCACGAAGACTACTGGTGCTGCTTTCGGAGTCGTCGTTTTGCTTTTGAAGAACCTAACTCATCGTTCGTCAAGTAAATCTCGGTTTTCTAAGGAACCGACAACAGGTAGCATATTCCAGGGACACCTTTTCGGCCACAGGGAGCTAGACTTGGTCTCACACTCGAGTGACTATGGCGAGATGGTGGTTTATTCCATGTCTAGCTCCTCTAGTGATCTGGACCAGTGAAAGAGAGGTCTTACTCGATTGCTTGTTCCCTTGGGTTTCTAGCTAGTGCGCGGCTTGTTGGGAAGGTGAAGCATCACGAGATTGGGATGCTTCCTTTGCCACTCACTGTTCGGGTGGCGGACGAGTGTGCCAACACTTTTGGCTGGCCGGAGGTGGAGAAGTACTTGCTCAAGATGCCACGTGCTCAGCTTTTACAGTCTATGAACACTCATCTTGTTTAGGTTTGGCTTTTTGACTTGACTGTGCCTTCTTTTGTTTGATTGTGGGGGTGATTTTTGTGCCTTATCTTGTAGGCTCTTGTTCTTGGGCGTAATTTGTCAAAATTCGACAAGGCTCAGACGAAGAAAAGGGTGAAAGCTATCTCCGAAAGGGACTATAGGATTAAGGACTTGGAGAAGGAAGTCAAGGGTCTAAAGGTGAAAATGAAGGAGATGGGGAAAAAGCTGAAAGTAAGGCTGCCGAAAAGAACTCGCTATCTGAGAAGGTGGAAGAGATGAAAAAAGACATGGCTGACTACTGCCAAAGGCATTGGGATGAGGAAGTCGTTCTCGGACACGAGGGTGACAAGATTCTGGAGGCCTACAAGTACCTGGTAGAAGGTATTGGGTCGGAAGTGAATGTCCCTCAGAATCATCCTTTGAGAAACTTCCTCTCCTAGCTAGCGAAAGAGTTGAGAAACTTTGAGAACTTTCAAAACATTGGTCATGGCTATGCGTGCATTGAGACCTTGGGTGCTTTCGCTCAATGTCTTATTGATGCTGGATGTGGCTATCATGAGGGAGATGCGATTGGCGAGCCTCAACATATTGGGCCAAGTCTGCAGAAGCGAAAGCTATGGCTGCTCATTTTTTTGACGAGTATTGGGTGAAGGGCGGCCATGACTTGGTTCTTATTCATGCTGCACTTTCACAAGGGCAGGTGACTCATTATGTTTGTTTGTTGTTATTTGTTTTTTTGATCCATCTCTAACATTCGTGTTGTTTGCTAGTTGGAGGCCAAAAAACCTGCCATCAAGGCGAAAGTGAAGGATTACATTGTGTAGCGCGACCTTCACGGAAGCCAAGGCACTGGTACTTCTGGAGCCACAACCGATGCTGCCACTACAAACACAACTGGTGCTCCAGATGCTAAGGCTGCTTCTTCATCGGGCGCCAACACTTCTCCATCTGACGAGACCGCTTAGGGGCAAGATAGTGCGGTAGATGGCTAGGCCAATACGCTGTTTTGATTGTTGAACCAAGTTCACTTATTAGCGCAGAAGTTGTGCGCTTGTAAGTTAAATACTTTCATTGTTGTTGAATTTGTGCGAATAGGTCGAGGACAACGACCTTGCGAATGCTGTTGAGCACTATCCACTTGTGATTTCTCGGAATGGCTTCTTTGTTTTGGGTGATTCTTGGTACAACACAGGTTTCGCCATCCGAGTAGCAACTTGGGCAAATTCTTTCGCTCCCAGCTAGAGCGGAACCTATGGAATAAAAGGAATATCTAGGATTTTTGGGCTCGGCGGGCCGGAGTGAGGGATGCTTTCGGCGAAGCTCCTTCTCGATTGGAGGTAGTTAGTGACTGGAGGGTTTCAAAAGAGGAGCCCATAGATGATATGCCAATTTTTAGTGACTGGAGGGTTCCAAAAGATGAGACTGTAGATGAGACGCCAACTTTTGGTGAAGTTCGATACAAGTTCCTTTCGGAACTTGATCCGGAAGATAGTCCTCATTGAGGTTTTGTGTGCAAATGTGTTGTGAATATATCGAAATGTGGTTGAGAGCTATTGCTTTCTACGAGAGAGTTATCTTTTGACCTATGATACATCAAGATGTGTATGCAGTAAAGCCCCTCGTTCTGACAGATACAGGCACCGTCCACCCAACCTTTGGGAAACAAGTTGGTTTTTATCGACCTTTGCAAATGATGAACATTTTCGAGCCCCTCAGTCGAAAATGATTGCTGAGCACCGTCCTCCCATCTTTTACGGCTGAGGGGTAGGATCACTCCGAGCTTTGCACGAAAACTCTTTTTTGTTTGGTGCAGTGGGAAGAGCAAAAGAGACGATAACTTGTTTTGTATATACGCACGCTGCTTTTGCTGCATGTTGTGTGCAGAAGATGCCATGCTCTTCGAAAGCTAGGCGATTGTAGAACTGGAACTACTACTTCCTTTCGCCTATGCTAGTGAAGTTCTAAAGCAATTGATGCGTTTGCCTCTTAAGTGCACATGACTTGGGGCATGGTGGATTCTGAATCATATCAAATTGCTCCTGCTTCCCAAATGCCTCTCAATCCTATTTTGAGGAGTGATGCTAACTTTTGGTAAGTCCTAATCTACGTCTTTGGTAACTGGTTGGAGGGGTTTGTCGTGCGGCGATGTGTTTTGCCTTGGATGATGGAAAGCATGATAGTTCCTTTCCCTTTATAGTCGTCATGCTGGTGAGTGGGTCTAACAGAAGTAGTATTTAGTGATGTAGGTCCACGTATTTGATTTTCATATCTTTTGCCTTGAAGAGATGTCAGGTTCCCCTGATTTGGGGTACAGTATCTTTTGCATTTACTTTCTTTCACCAAGTCTACTGCTAGCCTGCAATGTAGTCTGTTAAAAGCATGTTCTTTAGGCTTTCCATTTGCTGTTGTTAAGTGGCTTCTAGCTGTCGCTTTTCCAACTAATGGTTTTTAATGCAGGCGTCTTGCTTGCCTATATATACTCGGGTGATGAGGTTCTTTTCCTAGTTCGATAGAATTGTAGATAGTGTGGGTTAGATGATCTGTCTTGCTTCAGGTTCAACTCTGACAACATCTTGTCATTTGGTTTTTCCTAATGTCGATTGTGGCATAGTTGAAGCTGAAGTAAGACTTATGATTGTCTTTCAAGTTTTAGTATGAGTGTCATGTTTTGATCGCCCAATGGGCTTTTGTGGTTTAGAATCGGCAGCATTTATATGATTGTAACACCCTAAAATTTGTTGGTTTTAAAAATAGTTTAAATGAATTCATTATGCAATTTTGTGCGCATTTAACATAGACAAACATAATTATTTTATAAATTTAAAACCCACCCTAGGGTTAGAAACATGATTTGAGCATTCATGTTGCTATATATTAAGTTTTGTACTGTTTGGATTTGACCAAAGTTCAAAAGAATTCAAAAATATATTTGAAAAACTACTTGGAAATGCATTGAAAAGAAAAGAAAAAGGGATTTCTATTCTTCTTCTCCATTCCCTTGCTTCCGGCCCAGCCGACTTGTAGCTGTTCGACCTGCCTTGGCCCGCTTCTTTGGTCTGAAGGCCATTTCTTTCTTTCGGCCCGTTTTCCCGGCCTAGATCGCCTTTCTTTCTAGCCCGCTCATCCTTGCTCTTGGGCCGATGCCGCCGCTCAGCCTAGCAACCCCGCAGCGCTCCTTCTCCCCTTGTCTCTATGCCAGGCAGACCCCGCTTGTCAGCATCGCTCCTTCTTCCTTTAGCCGAAGCCGTGTGCCCCGGTGGACATGGCAGCGCATTCAGCGCCCTTTTCTTTGCCCCTGCTGGAAATGCCTACCTCCACTCCCTACTTAAGTCATGCGGCCACCGCACTGCCCTCTTTTCCCCCCTCTGCTCGCCCCACATCGAGCTCCGCCACCGAGTCAATTCACCTCGACCGTGGTCACTCCGACCTGGTAAGCTCTTTCAGGAGTTCTCTTTGACCCCGTGACCCTTTTTGATCACTTAATTTTGGAGTATCATGCTCTTATCGGCTCATCACCGTGCACAGGTTCCTCGCATCCGCCATCTTCTCCCGCGCGCCGTCCTTGCTCGACATTTGTCTCCAATTTGTATCTAGGTGAGGTCGCCTCTCCCTCCTCTTTCGATTGGATCAAAAACTGAGTCAAATGGTGCCCTAAATCGTCATATCAGCTTTTTCTGGCGAGCTTCACACCGGCAACCATGGTGCCGCCGCGCCGTTGGTGTTTCCCGACTGGGCGCCGCCGATGTCTCCCCGAGTCTAATTTCGGCCGTCGATTTCTGATCGGGCGGATCTTAATGGATGATACCCTTTCGGCCTGTCCGTTTTGCAAAAGAGACCTTGTAGATTTTTATATATTCTGCCCGCGGTCCAAGGCGCTTTTCCAGAGTATGCTTTGACTTTTGAAAAATGTATTTCGGTTTGAAACAGATTCAAAATGAAGATTCATTTAATTACAGTTTTGCCACTGACTTCAAATGCTTATAAAATTCACGTTTTAGCTCCGATTCGAACCGTTCAAGTTGTGTTGGATTTGTTATCTCAGAATCTTCATGTTGACAACACTGTTCCCAGGTTTTGCAACTTTTAAAATTTAAGTTTATATTTAGTTAATTATTTTGCTATAGGAAATCTTATAAAATGCATAACTTCGCCGTTTTTAGACCGATTTTTGTAATCTTGGCGTCTATGTGATTGTAGCAAAATGTAGGATAGTTTTATTCACTTTTCAAACTATTTTTCTACTGTTGGTGTACTGATGTAGTTATATATCTTGTTTGCCATGTATGTGATTGCTCGGATGATTGTATGTTGCTGCTTGGTGATCGAGTATGGTCGGTGAGCAATACGTTGGTGGCCAAGAGTTCAATTATGAACAAGACCAGTGGAATCTTTAGGAGTTTGATAATCAAGGCAAATATAGTTTGGGTTTACTTTCTATGATTATGATCTTGTAACTTAATTAATGCTATGCAATGAATGATAAAAATGACAACTTAACAATATATGGCCTTGTCTGTATATGAACCTCTGGGATTTATAGTACCACTGTGAGGACTATATGGCTCTAGTTTTAGTTCAGTATGGGGACCTTTTTCCAACGAGTTGGAGGAAGGGCCGATTCGGGGTATAGACCTGCCGTTGTCCCGAAAATGCAAGAGTATAGGCTGCAGTTTTGTGTCTTGCAGGAAGAGGGGTTCAATATTCCAATGACTTAGCGCCCCAACTTTTTAGATGAAACCCTTGAAAGGCTTTATAGTGAACCCTGCCGGCCTTCCTTGGTAGTGGGCTAAGAGGTAAGGCCACCTCGGGCGAAAGGATAAATCACGGCTCATAGTGAAAGTGTACATTTCTGCGTAGAATTTATTAAACTGGTGTACTAGCCTTGCCTAAGGACATGGGCAGTCTTGGAATCGTTACACCAAAGATGATGACTGATGTTAATGAATTGTTCATAATTTATTGTTTCATGCCTTATATTATTAATGTTACATTGACCATGGGTTGTTGGGAAATTATAACCTTGAAACTATATTTGTTGAGTATGACATGTACTTACACTTGTTATATTTTATTACTTGGATAAAAATCCTGGATGGATACAGATCAAGGATGGTATGAGGATTACTATAGAAGTTATCATGAGAAGTACTAGGAGTATGTCAACCAGTCAATCTTCCCTGTGATGGAGTTACCACGAGAGAGCCTTGTATATCTATTTCCGCTTCTCTGATGTAATAAGATATGTAATGAATATTGTTCCTTTATGTAATAAAGCATTATGATGATACTATTGTAATTTGTCAACTTATATGTGCGACTGTCCTGGGGCACATATAAGGCTTTTATTTACCCTATTTTGCTTCTTTTTTGAGGAAAAAACCCTATTTTGCTCCTTGAAAATATGGGTGTGACAAATTGGTATCAGAGCTGTGTTGACTGTAGGATGTAAGCCTAGTAGAAATGGACGTTTTTAGGTTCTCACCATCACTATTTTGCTACAGCTAATTTGCTATAAATTTTTCTTACAATCTTGCCATTGTCCATTACAAAATTATCTTATTCTAATACTCAACTTTTCAATCTTGTAGAATGGCTCGTATCAAGCAGACCCCTTGCAAGCGTGTCATCCGGTATAGGACGAGATTCACTATGGGCAAGCGTGTTCCCTCACACCTTGTAGAAGCACTGAGGAACGAACAAGAGGAATCCCAGGAAGTGCAGCAGCACCAGGAGGATATGCCAATGGAGGAGCCATTAGAGGATGATATGGAAGAAGAACCCAAGGAAGAGGATCTTAACATGTTCGAAGATTCCTATGAGGAACCTATAGAGGAAGAACCACAAGGTAATCAAGATGGAGCTAGAGATCCTGATGATGGGGATGATTCTGATAGCTCTAACTCTGATGAAGATGATGGTGGTAATGATGGAAGTGAAGGTGATGAGTTTGATGATATTTATACCACCCTCATTACTGATGGTTGGAAGACAGAGGGCCACTTTGACTTGTAGGGTGATGACTACTACCATCCCAAGTTAGTTTCACTTGTTCATCACTACCACACCAGGTGCACACTGCAGTACAAGACAAAGCATTGGACTCACCCTGACTATGCTGGTTTCTATGAGACTATGGTGTACATTTGTGAGGGTAGTAGGGTGTGCTTCATACACCACTGCATTGCCCCTAGGCCTACAAGGGCAGCTGCCATCCAGGATGCTGCTAGACAAGCTTTGCTGGTCAATCGCGACCGTCACTTTAATGACATCCGCTGGGAGGAGGACCGTTCTCTTCCACGTTGACAGAGCGGACAGTCCACCTGCAAGATTGATGCTACAATGGGAGAGTTGTGTTTCACGTTTCCTCCTACTCTTACACATTTGGCACAAGTCAACACCAACCTGGATCAGGCCTTGGATGAAATGTGGGTGTGGTTGAGATCCTACCTACAACTTTGTCATTAGAATGTCCTACTGAAGTGTCAACTTAGAGGCCCCGCACCTGTAATGCCACCACCTACAGCATTGCCACTGAGGATTAGAGGAAGCCATGGAGATCCCAACACCAGTACCAACCTTGATCTATAGGATGCTCCCTGCCATTGTAATAAAAACGTGTAGTGTCTATGTGAGAGTGAGAGTAGTTTTACTTTTAATGTTTGAACAATTGTCATTTGGTTTCTGGATGTTTGTGATGATGTCAAATTCTTGAGTTGGATTTTTGTTTGATTTATGGTGGTTTTTGGCATGCCCACAATCATCTTGATAAGTTTAGGTTCAAAATTTTGTTCGGAATTAATATATGGTTTCCATCTTTAGTATGTTGTATAAACCTGTCATTTCTGGAGTAGTCAGTAGAGTTTTAGTTATATCTCATATTTGGATCATGCAAAGTTTATGAAATTTTTATGGGAATAACTTGACTTCATTAGTTTCCCAATGCATCAAGAATCACCTTTTTACCAATTAAGATCATGGAGTTATGACTATCACAATCTCATGCTTTTGTGCCATCTAGAATCCCTGAACAGTTTCTGGTATATGATATTTTAGACATTTAAGTTGCTAGAATCTGGAGGAGTGTTCTATAAGAGAGTTTTAGGGAATTGGATAAGCTTTCCAATGGTGTAAAGTACAAGTCTATTGGATTAATAGAACAAGAGTTATGGTCATTTTACTGCACTGCTGTTTTCTTGCTCGCGAGGAAATTTAGGTTGTTCTTGCTTATGCATTAAAGTTGTCTTGTACATTGAAGGTGTAGGGTTATGAGGGTACTACGCTAGCCAGAAAACAAAAAAATTGTACCTCATAAACTAGTATCTATTGCCAGGTATAAGTCACGGGATTACCACTAGACGTGTAGATACAGCGGGAGACAACTCGGTGTAGTCGTACGCGTCGCAGCAGGAAGTTCCAGACCACGTCTCCAGACCACGATCAATCTCGGCAGACCATCGTAGTTTAGTCGCCGACCACCCGCCAACCATTGTAGGCCACTCGACGACCACTGCCGACCACTCGCCGACCACCACTGACCACCGTGGTCCGTCTCAGTGCTGCAGGTGTAGCACCTCCAAGGTGTCCCACACGTACAGGGAAGAAGCAATACAACTCGCCGGATTGCTAGATCCGCGAGCAGCCAAGGCGTGAGTGTGAGAATTAGGGTGGCTGCCAAAAGGCATGGAATAGAATCAAGTCTTGCCGCACCCAACCCCTTGCTTATATAGGCATCCCTATAGGGTTTCGAGTTGGAGGCCCAATTGTAAATCCTAAGCCTTGTCTAATCCAGGTCCAACCTGTATTAGGCTTCAAGCCCCTTAAGCGTGCGACCCTATGGGTTCACGCACACATAGTCATGGGCCGAGTACTCCTACTCGCCCAATAGTCAACATAGCAAGGCATGACAACTCCTATGCGTACGCAATGATCATATCAGACGAACCACTAGCAACCACGTACATGTTATTCCCTTTGCCTCATGATATATGATTCAACTCTTGGGTTAACACTTAACCCAAGCACGGCCATGCATTTGTTGATCTAATCACTTGAGTGATCAGTGATATCACTCTCACGTGAAGAGGGGCAAATTCCATCTTAACTGCCTATGTCTCACAGCATGTTTCCTGACCACCCGAAGACTATCTTTATAACTGCCTTGTTATAGAGCAGCGTTTGACAGTCCCTAAGTAGTCATTTCATATCTTGAGTACATACAACAATCTCAGGTCTAAGGAC
>DXKC01101408.1:0-15810 GCA_031170775.1 Cymbopogon citratus
GAGAAAAGGTGTTCGGTTTGAGATACTATTCACATATGGCTTAAAGGAATGGCGAGACACATGTGTTGATGTCTATATTATATTGCTTAGCAGCTAAACATAGGTGCTACTTGTGCAAACTAGGTAGGGTTTCCTATATGACAAGCAACAAACATGGGTTTGTTTAGAAAAAAATTTTGTAGTTGTGATTTCTGGTGTTGGTAAAATCCCGGGTTGTTACAGTAGGTTCAGGCCTAATCACAGGAACTGAATTCTGCTGTTGTAGGTTTAGTTGCCTAATGACTTTTGTTGGCAGCTCACGTGAACTATAGTGGCATGCAGTTCTTAGTTGCTTGTTCCTCCTATGACAGGAACTAAATTACTCGTAGGAACTCTACTAGTTGTAGGAACCAAAGTCTGTAGTTGCCTGATGCTCCTAATCATAGGAAGTTTTGTATTTTGTTGCCTGGTGATAAGAAGTGTATGGCATCTTGTATTGTACAGCCTGGGGATTAGAAATATAATATGGCACTTTGTATTTTCAGCATGGTTATAAAAATATATAACATTTTATATTGTATATCCTGATTATGAGCTATGGCATAAGTTTAGTTTCCTGCTACACTGATTTGAAAGCCAAAAATTCAGAAACGCGCACTCAATGACAGCAACGATAAGGCCAACGACGTATTTTCTGTAAGACAAAGTTCAACTCTAGCGAACTTTTCGAACATATTTCTAAGAGACACGCTCCTTAGTCTTTGTTGTTTGGCAGACTGATGAACCCTCTGCGCACCATGATTTCCTGTTGCATGCCAACATAATAGTTTTTCAGATGAGGGGGGACCTTGTCAATGTCAACCGACATAATACTAGCCTCAGCTGTGATCAGTTGAGCCTCTGACTCCTTCTTCCTACTCTCTGACTCCTTCTCCCTAATCTTATTTTTCCTTCTTTTGCTGCTGCACTTTCATCTTCATATGCTTCTTCTAAAGGTTGAAAAGATCCCTTTGAATTTTAATTTTTTTCATCCTTCCTACTTAGGATTTCAGCCATTTGCTGGTCTTGCTTTTGTTTGGTCTTCTCTGATTTATCCTGCAACTTCTGGAGAACTTCAACAGCCGGACTGGATGATGATGTCTCTGTGAAGCTCTTTGATCTATGTCTCTTCGCGCTATCCCTACCCTCAGGCCGTGATGTGTCTATATTCTCATTCCCAGATTCTGCATGGCCTTGAGTTGGACGACATGACCTTCCACCAGGTGGTGTAGGATTGTTTAGCTCAAGAAACTTATTGCACCATTTGGGTTCTTTGTTAAGTTTTCTCCAGCAATGTATGATGGTAAAAGGTTCTGTCCTCTCATACATTTTTACAGCATCATCTATCTACAGATATGAATATATATTAAACTGTTTAGAAAATAAACATATGTAAATTAGAGAGATGGACGGCAACATCAGTGAAAGTATACCCGATCCTGCACATTTTTTCCGCTCTCATTCTGCCTATCAACAGTTTCTTTGTGCCCACAGAGCTTGTTCATTGCTTTCTGAATCACTGCCCACCTATGCTGAATAGCAATCTGGCTACGGTTGGACCCTTCAGGCTTATGCTCATTGAAAAAAAATCATGAAACCTCTTGTAATAACCACCTGTAGTCTGATACACACCTGCATGTTGTGACATCATGTTATTTGGGCATCTAAGGGTCAAATATTTCAACGTTGTAAACTATTACCAGTAATAGGGTCTTTGCTAATATTCAGAAATGCCGAGCACACCACCAAGTCTTCCTCTTCACTGAATGCAGTTCCTCTCCTAGCCACATTTCTCTTTGTTGCAGGCCTCTGTTGTTTCATTGATGGAGGGTCCTGAGATATGTGGTTGTTGTCAATAGAGAACCCCAGACTAGGTTGCCCATTCATAGGTGGGCTGGACATGTGGGAGGATCCATGCATGTTGAACTAGTCATGAAAAGAACTGTTAATCATCGATGTATTGATATGAATAAATAGAACAAACCATCAGATGCATGACTACAATAAACCTGGAGGTTCGGAGGAACACCCACAAATTGCAGAGCAGCAGAATAACCAAAAGCCCACTGGTTTGCCCCAAAGATTTGTTCAGATTCGTCAGGACAACCACTTGAGCCACTAAAAATGTTATTATCCATTGTCCTGATGCAACAGAGATACAATTAAACATGGCACAAAATATGTATACAACTTAATACATAGGAACACATGCATGCTACATTCTTTGCATCATAAAGACAAAGGGATTTGGTACTGAATTTATGTCTACATAGTTCTATGTTTCATACAGGGGGGATAATCTGCTACTGAATCCCCCCACATCAAGTGACACAACACTCTGTCCACTACATGGAATTGATATCCAAAGAAAAACGCTTCTCAATCATCAGATTGGTAACAATACTCGCAACCAAAAGTGGAGCAGATTAGCTAGGTCCTTGCTCCATTGCCTTGAAGCACTACGGAGCTGGCAAGGCCACAAGCAGCAGCCCGGTCAGCTGGTTCCCCATCCATCAGCAAATCCCTAAATCAGTGAATCGATAAATCCAAAATCCACCTCCCAAAGGCGGGTCAGCCAGGGATCCGCATCCGCGGCTGCCGGCGCGAGCGTGCTGTGGCGGCGAGCCAGGATGGCGGAGCCGCGGTAGCGATGTCGTACCTGCGAAACCTAGCTCGGTGTAGATCGATGTCGCCGAGGCGCCGGCGGCGAAACTTTCCCCGTCTCCGAGCGTGCGCTCCTCTTTCCCCTCCCACAAAATGGTTGGACGGAGGATATTTTGGTGGAGGAGAGAGATGGGAGAGATGACCTATATTTGGCTGCCGACAACGCACGGACCAAAAAACAGTGCTGCCTTTCACTATCCTGGGACAAAATGGTTGCAAAATAAGTTAAACTATGTTTGGGTGTTGTAATGGCTACTCCGTTTGAGTCAGTCTAAGTGATTATTGTGATGGTAATCAATTTCCATACTCAACAACTCTATAAGGTACACATGCTGGTTGAACCAGAGTATTTTTTGGTGTTTTCTTCCATATAGAATTAGTTCTGTTGCACTAGACAGTTTTGTCGTTAGGCACACAAAGCCCCCTAATTAGATGTCATTAAATTAAAACATTTTCTACTTAGTACGCAATTCTTTATATGTAGGTTGGCCTTTCTAATCTCTATGTCAAATGCAGGTTGCCAATGGAGCCTCCTTTTTTCGGTTCCTTCTCTCTCTTTTGGTTTACAGTTAGGTAAACCTATTTATAGACGAATTCTTTATAGATTACATGATGATTTGGTTGCTTTGAGGCCCCCCAATTAGGTATTTATAGACCATGTAGTTTATATATAAATGGTAGCTTGGTGTGTGAGATTCAATTTGGTGGCTTTGAGGGCCCCCAGTTAGGTATTTAGGCAACTTCTTCTTAGTTATAACATTAGACACAAGGATTGTAATTGAGATTTTCTTGTGCAGGTTAAACTAGATGCTTTTATTGGCGTGGAATGAAATACATAGAGCTAAACGGCATCCGGGTACTTATTGCTTCTTGGAGTTAGTAATGTTTCATATTTTGATTATTAAAATTGTGCACTTGCTATTTAGTGGTGCTTACATGAAAAAATATTAGGCTGGAAAAATGTGTTTCCACTAGGAACAAATAGAATCACTTCATTTGTTTTCTCATGTCCTTTTACAAATCATATGCTAAAGCTACATAGAGATGATGTTTGACTAACATACATGTGTTTGTTATTTCCTAAGGTCCTGGAACATGCCGAGAACGCCACTGATGATGAACATCATCGTCGCTAATATAGGTCACCAGGTACCTGCTACTAATGATCCTTTGTCCTCTCATCTATTTCTTCAGATTTCCAAATATAGCTTAGCCAAACCGAATAAAGATTAGTCTTAAAGGAACACGCTATTGATTTTAAAAAACTTCCCTTCAGGCATGCTTATTCAAAATTTTCATGTAACCAACTTTCCTTCAGGTATGCTTATTCAAAATCTCCATCTGAAAAACTGAAATGTAGATTGTTCAGGCATACAGGGTTACTTTCTTTATTTACCTGTTGTAGTGCCATACATATATTAGTTCCTTTTACTCTAAATATGTTTGCGCACCATACTGAGCTGTTGAGGACCCCTGTATGATATAAGCTTTTACCCAAACAAAATGCCTGTGTTATCTTTAGTTCCAATATATATGCCTACTATAATCATGCCAGCAATTTTCCTAATCAGATGAGAAGGAGCTTCCATGCAGCTCTTTATGCCACTGCAATTTACTAATTGCATTTGGCATTTACAGAAACTCATACAGGTCTTTGGGCTTGTGCTTTTTGATCAACCATATAGCTGTATGTTTACAATATGCTGGTTATTAAAAAAATATATATTTGCAATGAGCATATACAGGTCTCTGATCTAAAGAATTTTCTTACGGTACCATGTTGTATTTTGCAGTTCAATTTTGCAAATGACATTGCACCATTGCCAGAACTAGATGTGCTGCCATCAATATCTGAGAATGTTCACAAAGCGAGTGCTGAAGCAGGTAAACTATTGGACTCCACTTTATGCAATGCAGGTGTAATGCCACCACTTATTTAGTTATTTCTTATTTGTGATGACCTGTAGACAATGAAATATGATTTCCTTTATTTAATCATCCATCTTCGTGTCATATATTGTAGCCTTCTAATTCCCTTCATTTTTTATCTCTGATTTTCTCTCTATATTTTCCCTGCATTCCTTGCTTTCTTTTGTCCACTTTGATCGAAAAAAGTGACAATTATCGACAGCAATAGGACATGTGGTGGAATGTTATTTCAAAATGGTGAGTTCAACTATTTCAGATCCTATTTATTCTTTGTCAATTTCAGTACTTATATTTTGCAAAGATGGAACAATATTCTCTTGTTGGAATGGTGAGTTTTAGTTATCCCAGATTTTACTTTTAGTTTCTAAATATGAATATTTATATTTCATTATTTTGCAAAGATGGACATAAATAGAGCATTGGAAATGAGCATTATCCCCTTCTATAAATTATACATTCAAATATATTTGTATCTAAAATCTTCTTTGTTTCGTAACTTGATATGAACATTTCAGGTGACAAGGCACTTTCTTCTTAATTGAAAGATGCTGCGGCAGTCTTAACCGCCCTGGTCAAGTCCCCCCCACCATATCAAAACTCTGAAGGAAATGGTCCAATGGATCTATCTGAGGTGTGGGTTCTCACATGTGAATGCAACTCAAATGTTGTTGGGGAACAACTTTGACACGGCAAAATCCAGCCCAAACTTTGGAGTGAAAATAAACTTTCGGTAAAAAGACATGACAACAAGTACAACAATCAGCGAAGGTGATGTGGCAGCTTCGCACAATCTTCTTGAACTTCGCTTGTCAACTTTTACCTTTTACAAGAAAAGGATCGAAGATGACTTCACTGGTATTCCAGAGTTTGGCGGAGCTGATGTGTTGGCTTCGCTTAAAAGTTAACAATCATATTTGACAAGTTGAGATCCAGCTCAAGACTACCCGGGAAGACAACAGCGTGAAGGCGAAGTGTGTATCACCACTTCACCGATTTTCTTTTTAGCTAAATGTATAGGAAAAGTCATGCTCAATTTGTAATCTTCCTTATCATGGCGAAGCCAGGGTCTATAAATACCGCCTGAGAAGTAAATTTTAAGCTAGATTGCAATACAATTGCGATCAGCACATTGTTTTCACCTCAGGTATGTTTGTGTGATTTCATCATCCAACATTTGGCGCCGTCCGTTTATGTGATCGAAGACACTCACGACCACCATACGGACACAAAATGGGAAGACCCAGCAAAAAGACAGCTTCGGCTGACGACAACACAATTCAAGACAAAGATTCAGCTTTAGAAGATGAAATAGAAGCTGAAAACAGACGCGCACAAGAAAATGAAGAAGTCCAAAATGAAGAAAGAAGACTCAAGGTACTCAAAGACCAACTCATTATCGAAAAGAAGCAGCTAGAAGAGGCAAGATCAAAAACAAGAGAGAAGTCCCAAAAACAAAGAATTGAAGAAGCAGAAGCTGAAATAAGAAAAATCAACGAAGAAATTGAAAATGAAAGCGAAGTCATGATCCAAGACCCAAATTCTGCAAGCAAAAACTCCCAACACAAGGAAAGTCAAAATCAGATTGCAACAATTGACACAGAATCGCCTCTATCAATTGACATTCAGCTAGCGAAGTGGCCAGCAAGCTTCAAATTCAACATCATTCCAACTTACAATGGTATGTTGGACCCGCGACAATTTTTTATGAGCTTCAAAGCAATAGCCAAAAGAACCTCTGAGCCAATATTACAAGAGATTTGTACAAGCAAAAGCACAAATACCCAATATTCTAGACGAAGTCATCATCATTGCAGCAATCAAAGGGTTGCGAGCAAGCCAACTCTCTTCACACTTCAAAAGAGAAAGACTAACCACAGTAGAAAAATTGTATGAAGAAATAAGGAAATATTGCAAATCCGACCAAGATTACAGGAAAAGAATAGAAGAAGAAAATGGGGAGAAAAACATGCCAAGGACAAACAACATATTTCAACATGCAAGAATGACAAATGTCAAGCGAACACCATTCCAGAGGGTAAATCACATCAACGATTCAGGCGAAGTCAACAATCAGGGCCAAAGCTCCAACAATCAAAGAAATTTCTAAGGCAACAAAAACTACAAAGAAAACTTCCAACAAAGGGCAAATTACAACAACCAAGGCAGGGACTTTGAAAGGAAAATTTTAAAGCCTGAAGAAATGTATTGCATCATACATGGCAAAGGGGCTGGCCACACATCTAAAATGTGCCCAAGAGTAAAGAAAAGTATTGAAGAAATACAAGAAGAAAGCAGGGCAACTTCGTAAATGAAAGTTGTGAACAATCTAGCTCCTCAAAGAACGAATTACATGCCAATCACTTACCCCCAACAGATGTTGCCACCACCTCCTCCCATCTACAATTGCCAACCATTAGCAATATGTCCACAAAATCAATGGGGCCAATGTCAGCAACAAAGTTTCCATCCTGAAAGTTCAGTAGCAAATAGCAACCTCCAAATCAACATATCAACAATTCTCTCGCAGCATCAACAAGCAATGGGAATGCAGTCATCCCAAGCAAAGGCACAATCATGACAATCTCCAGAGGAAATAGTATGGAGCTTGACACAAGAAATGAAAGGAGGAACTATTTTAGAAGAGTAAACTCAATAGCAATGCAAGGCCCATTCAAGAAAACAAGATGGTCTCACCTTCCAATCACATTCTCAGAACAAGACCTCAAGTTGAAAGATTACCCTCATATGGATTCAATGGTAATAGAAGCAAATATTGAAGGATGGGCAGCCTCAAAGATTCTAGTAGATGGTGGTAGCTCCGCTGACATCATATTCACATCAACTATAGAAGCAATGAAAATCGATAGGAAAAATTTGGGGAGAGCAGAACATCCACTAGTTGGCTTTGGTGGAAAGAAAATAAACTCTGTAGGCAGAATAGTCCTACCAGTATCATTCGGGACAGTAAACAATGCAAGAACAGAACAAATCACATTTGACGTAGTCGAAATACATAGCCAACACAACACAATTTTCAAAAGAGTAAGCCTAAATGCCTTCGAGTCAATAATCAACTATTCATATTTATGCATGAAAATGTCAGCGATCAATGGCATCATAACCGTCTTCGGTGATCAAACTGAAGCAAGAAACATAGAAAGAGATTCAAGCCTAGCTTTAAAAAATGTTCATGTCATAGAAGAAGAAGAATAAGACGAGCTTGAAACTGAGAATGCCAAACCACAAGAGAAGGCACAACCATGCGAAGATACAAAAAGAGTACAACTTAACCCAATGGTACCAGAAAGACAAGTTATAATTGGTATAAACTTATCAAAAGATGAAGAAGAGAAGCTAATCCAAGTACTGTGTAGTAACAAGGACATGTTTGCCTGGTCAGCGCAAGACCTTGGAAGAGTTAGCAGAGATGTCATAAAACATAAGTTAAACATTGACCCAAATTTCAGAACAAAAAAGCAAAAGCTCAGAGAGTTGTTTGAAGACAGAACTCAAGCTGCAAAGGCCGAAGTGCAAAGACTTTTAGATACAAAAGATGTAAGAGAAGTACAATTTACAACTTGGCTTGCAAATAGAGTCATGGTGCAGAAAAAGAATAAGAAATGGAGAATGTGTAGACTTCACAGATCTCAACAAGATATGCCCAAAAGACAGCTTCCCTTTGCCAAGAATAGACACATTAGTGGATCAAGCAGCAGGGTGTGAAATGCTCAGTTTCCTTGACTGCTATTCAGGCTATCATCAAATTTGGATGAAAAAAGAAGATGAAGAATACACAAGTTTTAGAATTCCATTTGGAACCTATTGCTTCCAAAGAATGGCCGAGGGGCTTCGCAATGCAGGCACAACCTTCATCAGAATGACATCCACTGTCCTCAAAGATCAAATACCAAGAAACTTGCTCGCATATGTCGATGACTTGGTAGTAAAAAACAAGAAAAGAGAAGACCACATCGAAGACCTGCAAGAAACTTTCTCAAATCTCAGAAAAGCAAATTTAAAGTTGAACTCAGAAAAATGTACATTTAGAGTTCAGACAGGCAAATTTCTAGACTACATTGTTTCTGCAAAAGGCATTGACCCAAACCCAGAGAAGGTAAAGGCAATATTAAACATGAAAGTCCCAAGAAATATCAAAGACATACAAAAGTTGATAGGAAGATTAGCCTCGCTAAACAGATTCATATCAAAATCAGCCGAGCGAAGTCTCCCAATATTTCAAGCTTTGAAAGGGAAAAGGAAAATTTCAAATGGGGTCAAGCACAACAAGAAGCTTTTGAACAAATAAAGAAGCATTTGTCAAACCCTACAACTCTAACAACACCTGACCCAAAAGCATATTTGCTATTATACGTATCGGCAAATGAAAGCACAGTTAGTGCAGTTTTGATACAAGAAGAAGAGAATGATCATTCAACAAGGCAAATTCCATTATACTTTGCATCCGAAGCTTTGTCAGGATAAAAAAATTTCTATTCAGAAATTGAGAAAATTGCATATGCAGTACTTATGGCATCAAGAAAGTTGAAGCATTACTTCCAGGCCCATAAAATCAGAGTACCAACAAATCAACCACTCAAGGAAGTATTACAAGGTTACAAATCTTCAGGAAGATTGGGAAAATGGGCAGCTGAACTATCACAATACTTCATCCAATTTGAAAAAAGAACAACAATCAAATCATAAGTACTAGCTGACTTCATAGCAGATTGGACCCCATCAAAATATAATCAAGAAGAAATGAAACAACTAGAATGGACAATCTATTGTGATGGTGCTTGGGGCTTCGCCGGTGCAGGAGCAGCAGCAATCATAACTTCACCCTTCATAGTCAAATTGAAATATGCAGCAAGACTAGAATTTCATTGCACAAACAACATCACAGAATATGAAGCAGTCCTGCTGGGGCTCCGCAAGGCAAAAGCAATGGAAATTCAAAAGTTGATAGTCAAAACAGATTTCCAAGTTGTAGCTGGGCACATTGAGAAAAATTACAAGGCAAGAGACCCAGAGCTAGCAAACTACCTCCAACTTCTAAGAGACCAAAAAAACACTTCGCTGGATTCACAGTGAAGAATATATCAAGGAATGATAACACAGATGCAGATGAAATTGCAATAGCTGCTGCACAAAAGTTAGAGTTACCACCAGAAGTATTCTTTCAAACTATCACCGAAGCCTCAATGTAGATAAAAATAGAACAACTAAAAGAAATACACATCATTGAAAGCGAAGACTGGAGAGCACCCATCATGGCATTCTTAAGAGGATTCTACGAGCTAGAAAATGAAGTTGATGAAATAAGAATGAAGCAAAAGACAAGAAGCTACAAAATCATCAATGAAGAGCTATACAAGGGAGGAATTTGCCAACCATTGTTAAAGTGCATCTTAAGAGAAGATGGGAAAAATCTACTGAGATGTAAATTTTAACCAGACTGAAATACAATTACGATCAGCACATTGTTTTCACCTCATGTATGTTTGTGTGATGTCGTCACCCAACAAATGTATTTTTTTCCTTTCGTGTTCTGATTGCACTAATGGTAACTTTATGGAAACTTTGGATCCAGCGTGCCTTACCATAATTGAATATGCCTTAGTTAACTATTGTCGCATCTGGGAACAAAAAGCTATTGGAACCAAAAATAGTTGTCTATAATCTTTTGCCTTCATTTGGTGATGTTCCACACTTTTGGTTCCCTAAATATACTGCCTGTGCCACATTGCAGTAGACCTAGGTTCTTTAACAAATTATTGCATCAAAATATCTGTTTCGTATCCTAAAATACCAATACAAGAGAGGACATCACCCATGCTAATATTTTTCGGAGTTCCTCTCAGATTTTATCTTTAATTCTCAAAGCATTGTTGTGCATATACAATTAGTCCTTGCAAATTTGGCATGTTGTAGATTTAACAGTGGGATTAATTTATTTATGCAGTGTCGATCGTTGTTGACATTTATGGACAAAAGACACAGGACATCCAATATCTCGGTCAGTTCACAGCCTACATAGAGGTAATATTTCAGGTTCGTCCCATTCCGTCATGCTATCTTTATGGGGTACTGCATTTGTTTCCAACTGATTGTATACCTTTGAGGGGTTTGTAGTAAAAAGTTCACTGCCGCATAGGTGCATAGGTGCATTTTTCCCAAGGCATCTGGGTTCTTCGAGTGTGGTAGAACATGATCTTCCTAGGATTGTATAGAGGTCTTTCATCATATCCTACGAATGCAATTTTGTTTTGAGTTTGTCGACTAATTTTTATGGTCCTTCCATTTACATGACCACTTTTGGCTATTGCAGATCCTAGAGAAGCAGGTGGGACCTTGAGGTTGGTGGACGACAAGCTCCACTAGGTGATCGCTGTCCTCGAATTATGTTTTATTGCAAAGCTTGTTTTTTGTTTTTTACTTGACCAAATACTCTCGGCAGATTTTGCTCCACTATTGAGATTCGGAAAGTGATAAATTTCGTTGTGTTTCTTGGATAGTAGCATTGGGTTGGCCACTATGTCTGCTTGCCTGTTGGACCTTCTGCTTCCATTCAAACGATACTAAGAAAATGGGGCTCACACATGAAACCAAAATTAACTTGCGGCCTAAAACTGATCAGAAGAATTCTCTCCAATAGCATTTTCATGTCTGACATCCTTATCATTTTCCTAAACTAGATATGTAGCTTTTTTTTCACCTGTACAATTCATCTTTGTGGGGGTAGGCAGCACAACAACCAAACCTTCCATTGTCCCGTTACAGACATAATGTACCTTATTTAGTTTTCTCATGGGGTACGTGCAAATCATGCAACTTGATCTACGTTGATATCGTATTCTAATAAAATTTTTTTGATGCGTGTTCACCGACACATAGCAGAACATTAACAATTTTTTTGTCACCCCATGAATGCACAGGGAAGATAAGAAACCAAGAGCTTGTACTCACAGGGCATATGATTGTAGGTGCCTGAGTTCAAGATGGATTTCTTGGTTGGATTTATTGGATGAGGCATGGCTGCATATACAAATTTTCCTATGTATGTACACTGAAATGTATATCCTGTGTATGTACACTGAAACATTAATAATGAACAGTATGTACTCTACCATCATCTGTATGCTCAAACTACAAACCCCATCTATGCATGTAAAATCAATAAATAAATGAACTATGTCTCCATCTGTTTCCACTCTACATACAAAGAGCTCCGGCCAGCATCTAGGTCCAACCCCAAATGGGCGCGCAAAGGCGCGCCAATCTACTAGTATTTATCTATTCATCCGCGGCGTGAATGAATGATGATTGATGTTCCCAAATCCAAATCCAAATCCAAATCCAAATCCAAAACTTGGTTCTCTACTACTCTACGTACTCCAATGCATCATCCGGCACTGAAGCGATTAGAGTAGCGGCTTTGATGTGGGAGCTGAAGAAAAGATTAGGCCTGTTTTCGTCATTGAAAAAGCAGAGCATCACATTCACATCGGAAGTGAAGCTGAGCCCTTGTTTAGATGCCTGAATTGGGCTCTCAATTTCAGCATTTGGCACTATGCAAAAAGAAGATTCTCCGTCACATCAAAATGCCGGCACATACACAGTGTACTAAATGTAGATGAAATCAAAATCTAATTGCACAGTTTGGCTGTAGTTTGCGAGATGAACATTTTGAGCCTAATTAGTTAAAGTTTAGATAATTTTTACTAAATACAATTAAACGAAATGCTACAGGAATTCTGCTATAGAAATTCTGGCCTCAATTCACGGAACTAAAGCAGGCCTAAAAATAGAATGCTGTGAATTGAGTGGATGGAGTGGTGGAGCTGTCAGTGCAGTGTCGTTGGACACCCCACCTGCTTAATTGTCGTGTCAGACAGAGAAAGATAGCGAGATTCCTCCGGATTTACTGCTTAATTGTCGTGTCAGACAGAGAAAGATAGCGAGATTCCTCCGGATTTACAGTCTCGGTCAGTCATGGTAGTACGAGCTGTCACGGTGGGTGCCTCAATTTCAGTGCGGCCAATGGTAGCGCAAAACGTCACCCACCCGGACTCCGATTCGTTATCCGCTAATCCCACCGATTAATTACTGCATGATGTCACTATTGCTCTGCTGTAGGAGTATTCAGCTCTCTGTTGACATGGTGGTTACCATATACCTGTGACTGCATGCTATGCCTGCTGCCTGGGGATCGGATTAAGATTTACAGTAGTACCTAAGAGTAACTATTAATTAACCATTGCAAGGCGGGAGTAATTAACCAGGGAGGGGAGAAATGAATGAATGCATGGCATGGGCAGGCCAGCAGCATATGTGGGGGGCCTGGAGGTGGGAGCCATGTTGTTTTTGTCTTTGGAATCACCCTCCTCGGCCGTCCGTCATGTCGTCGTCATCCTCATCTCTTCTCTCCCAGCTCCTGCAGGGTACAGGGCTGCATCTGCTGCATGCCTTTCCGCTTCCCAAAGCTAACCTTATGGGGTTGTTCAAAGGCCGGGTAAAGGTAATCAAACCTAACCTTTTCGGACTAGTAATTCCTACGGGCGGAGGGAGGTTAAAGTAGCTCTACTAGTATCAAAAAGAGCGTGCAGTCCAGATACCTCCCTTTCTTACACTGTCTCCTGCTCATGCATCGCCATGTGATGGTGAGGTGACCGCTTTTCGTTTCCTTTCCTTTACATTCAGCACTAAACCATCTATGTGAACCATCCCATTAAAGGTCAATTTAATTCAAGGAACACATCCTTGGTGAAGTTAAGGCTATGGACCATATAGATCTCAATCGCAAGCCAGATCAAGTGGCTATCCTACCAATGCAAGAATCAAGAACGCGAAAAACACAACGCGGTGAACATGTGGAACACGGATACTGTCGGATGACAGTGATATTTTTCTCTGAATGTTCTGAGCAATACAAACATGAACACACAATATTCAGTGATGCTAACCGCACCTTAACAGACAGGCTAACACAAACAGTAGTCACCTAACACTTATATATGAAAGAAAACACATAACACAGTTATACAAGGCGACTAGACGTGCATGACATGGGCGCGTGCTCACCGCGCGCTGTTTGCCTCCCTTGTCTCTGCTGTCTTTTCAGACTGCTCAAATTCCAGACACTGCTGCTGTTCAAGCTCTAGCTGCTTCAAGTCACCAGTGCACAACACGATTAAACTAGCAAAGGCTTTTTCAGAGATCATCTTCTGGGGAAATGTTTTCTTGACCCTGTTGCGAACTGCCTCTCATGTCTTGGCGACGCCTACTTGGTGCTGACGGTGGCTTTTCACATAACCCTTGATATGATAGCCATGATAGTATATACGACAACTGAGAGCCATCCGGGTCAGTCTCGAGGCTTGCCAGGCTCTCCTCGTCAACTCGGAATTCATAACTAGAACCTTTGGGGCGCAAACGTATATCAGTAGCATGCAACCTGAGTTCCTTTCGTAGTCTCTGCACCTTGCCGGCCAAAATCTCCCCTACATTGGTTTGTCTGTGTCTGCCTTTGGTTTGTCTGTGTCTGTCAATTATGGCACTGACAATTTCCATCTCTTTGAGGCGGGCAATTTCGTCCATAACGTCATCAGTAATTTCGTCCACAACGTCATCAGTAACTTTCTCATCAGTTTGACCCTTGATAATCTTAACTTTAGCTTGCAGCTCTTTGGTCGTCTCCATCCTGCTGGATGCATCATGACGTGGAGACTGCCACGTAACAATGACTTGGAACAAGCTGGACAAATATCTAGAATCGCCGTACCCTTGGCCCTTCTCCAGGTAGGCGATGAATCGCTTCACCGCACCGGCATAGAGGTCACCAGCAAAGATGGAACCAAACCTTTTGTCATCACCGATGCTGGACTCGAATTGCCCAGACTCAATAGCGGATAGCTTTACTCCGGAGGTGTTGCTGCAGATGATATTGACCTTCGTATTAACAGCGATGGTACAAGTTGCCTTTCTAATGCAAGCCATGAATGTCTCAGAGATTCCATCTTGGTGGTCGTTGATGATGGCGTAGATGCCTCTGGAAGCCGTAGCTATGGCATGCATGGTCCTGCTGTTTCCTGAACCACGAAGACCGAAGGTGTGCACAGTGTAGTTGCACCTCTCAGGTCTCAGGAGGATGGACATATCCCCGTCGGAGATGAGAAGGATCAAACCCAACCTCTCATTGTCCTCTCCGCGACCATTCAATAACTGCGACCATGCATCATAGAGTAAAAGAAAACTGAGATAATGATTCCATATATATAACAGGGTGAATTTGCTGTAGGACACTATTCAGTGACGGTGTTTGCTGATGGACACTATTCAATGTTGTATTTGCCAGAAAACACACTTCAATATAATTGTGGTAATTGGCTTCTGGACATTATGGCTACTAAAATAATATTATCTGGGAGTGGATGTGAAAAGAGAAGTTACCATTTTATAATTATCTAAAAAATTTATAACTTCTGCATATGAAGTTGGTTGAAGACAAACTTTATATAAAAGTTGTAGTGCTTAGTGAGATTTATAATTTTGTATTTGACAACTTTTTGATTTAAAATTATTTAGGGTATGAAAAACTTCTAAATTTAAATTTAGAACTCCAAATGACTTCAGATTTAAAAATTATCAAGTACGAACTTATCGTATTGATAACTGTAACTTTTGTATGTTCATGTAAACATATGAGGTCATTTGGTAGTTTTAGAATTTGAATTTTAAAATCTAAGAATTTTTTTATAAATATTTTGATAATTTAGATAGTTTAAAATTAAAAAGTTATCAATTATAAAAATATAGATCTCACTGAGCATTATAACTTTGATATAAAATTTATCTTTATCCAACTTTATATGCAAAAGATACGAATTTTTTTAATTCTATAATGTTATACTATAATAGCTAGGGATTCTCTCTCCCATCCATTCTGTGATAATACTGTTTTAATTGTCATAATGTCCAGGAGTCAATTACCACAATTGAAGAGTGTATTCTAACAAAGACAACATTAAGTAGTGTTCATCAGCAAATATCACCATTGAACAGTGTCCTATAACAAATTTATCCTATATAATAACTGTGGACGAATTTAACTGTCTCTTATTTTTTAGGGGCAACACATCCAAATTGTCGCTTTTATTTGATTTACTATTGTGTCGTGGAATAGTTCATTCGCCATTGCTA